>VZDJ01000058.1:1007410-1126935 GCA_008694505.1 Cyanoderma ruficeps | reverse complement strand
CCAACCAACCGAACACGGTAACAGGTCCAATTAGCAAAGGCATTTGGCTTCCCAGCGCCGCTCCCCATTGCTGCTGGCTTTTGGAAGGGGCTGGGTGAGATGACTGGCAGCTCCAGCAGCTCTGTGCAGATGGACACATCTACTCTCTCTCTGGAGAGCTTTTGTCTCCCCAGCCAGCCCTGGCACTTCTCTGCTGCTGCAGCCAGAACAGACAACCAGCATCCATCACCTCTCCTGCACCCAGCCTCATCCTGCTGGGACCTCTGGGTGGCTCAGCACCCACAGCAGTTCCAGGGTGCTGTTCCTTGGGTGCTGCATCCCTGTAGGGGCTGGGCTTGGAGCCCCAGGTGTGCAGTCATTCCGCCCCAGGGCTTTGGGGGTTCCTGGATTTGGGGGCTCATACTCTCAGCCTGACTTCCCTTGGTTCCTGTGCCTGTCCACCAACCCCCAGCCTGCCTTCAGCTTTGGGGTGAAACCCAAAATCTGTTTAAATCTGAGATTCCCAAAGAAGATTCCCAACAGGTTTCTTAAAAATCAGCGACTGAGTGGGAGATGGAAACACTTTTTCTTGCCCTCCAGAGTGGGGAAAAAAATCTGGTCTGAAATATGAGACAAATCACAAGGGAATGGCCTTCCTTGGTACCTGTCAAGGTGCACGTCCATGATCCTCACGGGTCCCTTCCAACTCATGATATTCTATGATGTCCACTCAAATAATTGCAGGTGCCAGCCTGTCCTGCCTGCTGGCGATGAACCCTTTGGAAAAGTCAATGGTTTCCCATTGCTCCCAGCTCTGCTCCCTCGTGCTGCTGCTCTCCTCCCAGCTGGTGAGCCTGTTGATTATATAAACTGCTCACTCTCAAGCATTGATAGAGCTGTTTGCCTCCCACCCCACTGGGCTTTGCAAGCTCTTCTTTTTATTTTATTTTTCTTTACTTAATGGGATGTTTACTCCACAACAGCCCTCCCTCAACACCCAGCAGGAGGAACTCTGAACCACCACCCCAACAACGTGCTCACTGTCACACTGAGCTGGGAGTAGGTGTTTCAGCAGGGAGTTTCCTCCCTGCTGCAGCTCCTGACACCGTTGGGGTTGAATGTTGGTCCCCAAATCCAACTGAGAGGTCTTGCAGCTCATTTCTGCCCTGGGGAAGAAGCCCCTCATACAATTTGGAGTCTGAGGACTCTTCAGCCTTGGGGCAGGTCGGGCTGGGTCCGAGGTGTGTGAAAGAGTCCTGCCCTATAATAATAGTGCAGCTCTAAGCCGGCAACAGGGATCTGGCCGGGCAGCTGCCAGCCTTGTTTCATGACAACTGCCAAGCAGGCAGCAGGTAGTCGTGATTTCTCCTACTCCTCTGACTTGGAGTGAGGGGCAGAGTGGGAGGGGTCAGCTCAGCTTTTCTGGTGGAAGAAAGCAAACCCAGGTATGCACAGATCCCTTTGTCATCTGTCCACCTTACACCAGCGTGACACCCATGTGCTCCCCACCTTCTCTACTCATCTGCTCCCTCTGGGTGCTGCACCTGGGGCAGTGAGGGTTGTTGTGCCAGGGCAGGTGTTCTTACAGCATCACTGGTTGGCTCAGTGGCTGTGCATGTGGATTGGCTCCGTGACACCTCTGCCACACACTGGTGTCACCTTCCTTTACCTGAGGGTGCTGCTCATTTCTTCAGAGAACAAGAGCCCCATGGAAGTTTGTTTCTTGCTTTCCACGAGCTCTGTGGTGTACTTTTGTTGTCTCGGTCTCACCTCCACTCTGCTGCTCTTCCTCACTATCAGAAGCAGACTTTCATCTGAGGTTCTCCCAGTGCTGCAGTGAAACTCTCACCTTGTCCTCACAGGACAGCAGGAGGCCCTGGTGGGGAAGCAATAAAGCAGCTGATTCCCAAAGGGCTAATCCAGCACGGAGCAGCAGCAGGGAAGAGTGGCAAGTGCTGCAGTGCAGAGCCAGCAGTCTTTGTCCCATCCTGCAGCAAAGGGCAGGGCAAGCCCACGGCACCCACGGGAGGGTGATGGCACTGTGACATCAGGAGAGGCCAGAGGACGGTCTCTGAATTCACTGTAGCACGTGGGGAGGCTTAAAACATTTGAAGAGGGCAACATATAACCACAAAGGAACGATTCAGGTGCCCAGGGACGAGAGAAGTAAATTTGTATTTCCCTCGCGGGAAGCGCACAGGATGGGGAGCAAGTTGTTCATGTTGCAGTTTCCCACTGCTTCCCAACTCTCACCCAACACCAACTGCAGAACAGCCGTCTGGCAAATGAGCTATGAAAAAAAATAAGGAAACTTTGCCAAAAACGCAGCTGAAAGAGTAGAACTCTCGCAGATGATGCTGCTGCTCAGAGACGCTTGCCTCCTGCCTTTAAGCAGGCTTTATACCAGCATCCAAAGATAAAGAAAGAAAATCTGACAGGTGTATGAAAGCAGTTGGGCACAAACAAACAAATCCTCAAACTCTGCAAGGAACAGGTTATGTTTTGTGGGGGCTGTCTTCATGTACAGGCATGGAGAGAGAGGGGCGTTTTATTTTGTGGCATAAATTCTGATACTGAAATCTGGAAAAGCCTCTGAGCTTTGCTGTATCTTCTTAATCTTCATTCTGGAAACATTCTTTGAAAGTTCATAGCTGTGCCTGTAAAGGGCCAAAAAATACAAACAGGTTTAAAATAAACGAGTAAACAAGGCAAATGTCAACAGACAACCTTCAAAAGTGCATGCTGCATCAAACAGGGAAAACAGGAGAGGATATAAATTTGGGGTGAGACAAGTTTTAAGGTGTGACATGCTAAAAGCACGAGAACATATAATGAAGACTATGCCAGGTCATTGGAAGAAAGGCAGCCAGTGCTGTGCTGGATTCTTGTGTTTCTGTGGCTGCAAAAAGCTCTGACATTAGGGCATCACATAAAACCGAAATGAATCCCTTTACATCAGGATCTGCCATGGACAATGCTGGAAAATGCACGTACTCTGCCCTTTCCTATAGCAGATAAATCTAAAGAACTCTCCGAACTGAAATGTCAGAAAATGCTTTTGGAAAATACTGATGAGCTGGAGAGGAAGGGATTGCCAGGACCGCTGGGTGCCCTGCTCCTGGGATGAGCACTGAGATCATGGAGACAGGAGGCAGCAATGGTGACTGCAACTTCTGTCAAATCTTACAGCCAGGAAACTATATCCAAGTCCAGCTTCCCGACAGAGCAAATGAGTTGCTTGAAGCTCTGATAAAGAACAGAATGGGAAGATGGGGAAAGTCATATGATGGAAGTCAGGCGTATTTTCAAAGGAGGAATTCGTGGCTTGCAAATTTATTATTCTTTCTTGAGTATGTTAGCCAGCTAATAGTGCACTTGAATTCCCCAATTCCATGGTAACCTACCTCCCAGCCCTTGCTTCTCAATCTATTTGTAAGAAACGCACACAAGCCTCCTTTCATGCATTGATAATGTAGTTTCCTTAAGAGGTTTTGTTGATTTTTTTTTTCCCCCGCCAAGGCTGGGAGGGTGGTTACCATGGAGTTACCTATGGACGGGCAGGCGGAGAACCCCATGCCTTTGGGAAAAGGGGATGAAGAGTAAGGTGACAATGTTTGCACACCACATATAATGTCTAAAGGTAATTAACAAGAAAGCTAATGAAGCGCTGCAGAAGGGTTTCATGGTGTTTAGCGATCCGATGAGAACATGGCAAGCGGCATCTAAAGACAAGTGCCACAGGCAGAGGGGCTTGCAGGGCAGGCCGGTGGCGGCCCGAAACCGGCGGCTGCCCGGGGAAGGAGCTCCTGCCGCGGCAGGCGGGGACCCGGGCAGGGTGGGGAAGGCACCCGGCTGCCGGGAAGGGGCGCGGGAGGTGCGGGGGTTTGCGGTGCCCGCCCGCCGGGCCGGCTCCAGCGGCGAGGGGCTGGAACGGGGACACCCGGCGGGAGACACCGGAGAGATGCCGCGGCTGGGGCCGGGGCGTGAGGAGGTGGGCGAGGGGCTCCTGCGCCCACGGCTGCCGGACTCCCGGCCCTCCGGTACCCACCGAGGGCAGAGACACGGGGGGCGATGCCCGGCGGTCCCGGGCGGGGGCGGGAAGGCTNGCAGCAGCAGCAGCAGCAGCGGCGGCGGCGGAGGGCCCCGTCCGAGCGCTGAGCGCGGCGGGCCATGGGGGCGGCGGCGGCGGGGGGCTGCGGGAGCCCTGCCCTGCCCGCCCGCCGCGCCGCCCGCCTCGCCCGCGGGGCTTCCTGAGGGAGCGGCGGCGGCAGAGCCCAGGTGAGCCCTCGCCGGGGGCCGGCGGTGCTCGGGGCCGGGACACACGTCGGTCGTGCGCGGGGAGTTCGCCGGCTGCCCCGGGATGATGCTCCGGCGGGACCGAGGGGACTGCGAGAGCCGGGCAGGTGTCGCCTCCTCCCCGGCGCCTCCTGGCATCCCAGCGCTCCGCTCGTCCCACGGCACGAGGGGTGCCCGGCTCCCCCGGGGCGGGGTGCACAGGAGCCATCGCTGGCGCGGAGGAGCTGGAGCAGGGCTCTTGTCTCGTCCTCAGCCCGCAGGGTCCGCTGGAGATGTGCCTGTGGGCTTCTGCTGGTGCCGGGGTGGGGATGGGGCACCCCCTTCCTGCCCCGTGTCCCTGTCGCTCCCCGGTAGCCCCGGCACGGTGCACCCGCGGAAGGGACGCGCCGGGAGGCGCGGGAGGAGGGATCTGCCTGGAGGGGCTGGCGTGATGTGGATCGGATCGGTGCCGCCGAGCACCGCACCTGCCTGGGATGGCTTTGCCCATCGCGGGGCCCTGGGCAGGGAAGGCTGAGCAGAGCAAGTGGGGCTCGGGGCAGGGAGCTCCACCACTTCCCCCTCAGGTCACCTTGGCGTGCTCCTCGGTGACAATGTTCTTGCTGTTAGTCTGGTATCATGGCAGTTGCCATCATGAAGTGGGGCTGATTGAGCTGAAAGAACAGAGACAAATGCACTTGGCTTCTGGCTTGAGGCTTGTTTGGGTTTGGTTTTTTTTTCCTTCATTTTCCTATTTTAGAGCAATTTGGATGGGATGAGTTTTCCTCCGTGTCGGCAGCAAAACTGGTAGAGACGTGGCTTGCTTTTGAGGAAGCGCAGTTTGAAAACATTCTCGCCTTTCTCTTCTCTGATGACAGCCAGTGGGCTCTCTGCCACCTTCAGCCTTCCAGTGCCTCAGTTTCCCCGTGTCCACAAGGGAAAGGTCGAGCAGAGAGAAGCTGGTTTGCACCAGGATGTGTGTTCTTGTGTGTAGAGAACCTCTGCTGGCATGAGACTGCCTCGAGGGCAGAGTGGCTCTGGGTCAGGCCCAAGGGAAGCTGAGCCTGTGGCCCATCTTTGGGAGGCGGCAGGTGCTGCGTGCAGGGCAGGGCTGGCACTGCCTCTCCTCTGGGCACAGCCCCTGGCAGGGTGCTCCCTGGCTTTAGCAGTGCTCCATGCCCATCCATGAGCTGCTGGCATCCATGTTGTCCTGCAGTGAGGAGTTCATGCAGCACCTGAGCAGCAAACAAAACAGCATTAGTTTTTTCATAACAAGTTGGAAAGGTTTTGGCTCCAGCATCTCCTGTGGTCGTTTCCTGCCCAGGCAGTGCCCTGTCCCTGTGCCTTGGAGCACCACCCTGCAGCCTCCCATTCTCTGGCTGCTGCCTGAGGACCCCTGTGATGCTGAACTTTGGCTCGCATTTGCTGCCATGCTGCTGTCTCCCTGCACTGTGGCTGTCACCTCACAGCCACCAGGATGGTGAGGAGCAGCCTTTGCTCATGTGTGGCCGGAGCTGTGCTGTGACAGTGCAGGGCTGTGCAGTGGGCTCTGCATGCTCTCTCTGTGTCTGCGTTGAGGAGTGCTTGGTGCTGAGAGCAGCTGAGCTCCTCAAGCTCTGTGATGCTGCTGCAGGAGCCTGTGGGGGGAATCGGCCCCCTGGGACAGCCTGGCTGCTCTCCTGGTTTGACAGTTCAACCTGCCAGCTGCCCACCTGATCGGCATGGCAACAGCCACGGTGCTGCAGCTCTGCTTTGGAAGCCACAACTTCAGCCTCGCTGCAGGACCAGCCCGTGAGGGGGGCACAGGGTGCTGCTGTGCTCCAGCACGGACAGCACTGAGCCAGCAGTGTCCCACAGCTGGAGCTTGCCTGCCCCTTCCCAGCGCTCCAGCACTGCTGGCACCAAGTGCTGTCCCTGCAGCAGCCCCAGCTGCTGCAGCTTGTCCTGGTGTGAAGTCCCCAGGGCTGTCCCCCAGCAGGGGCCAGTGCTGATCCCAGCAGCTCACTCGGCTCCCCGGGAAGGTTGATCAGCTCAGGGGAATTGGGATTTGTTTTTAAGGATGGACCCGTGGAGCAGATGCAAACCCACGTCCTCGTTGCACAGTGGCTGGTGTGGGGAGCACTTCAGTGCAACCAAAGTGGGCTCAGGCCTGGTCCCTCTCTGTAAACCAAGGGGTGCAATGCTGCAGATAAGGCTGGGGAAGGGAAGAGGTGCTGTAAACATGTATTAGGGTGGGCAGGAACCTGTTGGCCTCAACCTTCCTAAGGCAGGAGGGCAGCCACATGCTTGCAGCTAACCACAGTGAGGTTGTAGCGAGCCTTGGAGCTCATTTCTGCCTCAGACCAAGCCAGTCTGAGCTTTGAACTGGAACTGGAAAGCATAAAGCCCTGTCTAGCACAGGGAAAGTCCCTGAATGGGAAGAAGTCAGGAGAGAAGATGCTGCTTGCACCAGCCACCTTCATGTTCACCACCTGAGCCCCTGGGAGCTGGCCTGCCACGCTGGGGCTGAGCAGAGCTCTGGAACTTGCCTGTGGATCTGCAGAGCTGGGATTTTACCTCCAATCCCAGCCCCAGGACAGCAGGAAGATGCTTTTGTTGTTTGCTTGGTGGCTGCACCCTGACACTGAAGGACAAAGCCTCAAGTCCTCAGCTTTGCCTCAGCACTGGTCCTCCCTCCCTCCCACTGAAGTCAATAGCAAACCTCTCTCCTGATTCATGCCCGTGAGTTCTGTTTCCTTTGCCAGGGCAGCTCCAGCACTCGGGCTCCATGGGTTTGTCATGAAAAAAGTGTTGAGATAAAGGTCAAGTTGGATGCTGCCTTGAGGAGTCTCTAGCCTGGCTGGAACAAGGCTCAGATCATCTGAGGATCTTCCACAGAATGGGTCCCCTCATCAGCACTGGGGCAGCAAAGCTGCTCCCATCTCCCCTGCTGTGGGGCAGAAAACAGCCCAAATCTCCCAGGGCTGAGATGCTTTCTGGTGCTGCCTTCCTCTCCCAGGACATCTCTGGGTGATGTTTCAGGGGCTGCAATGGGAGGAGGGAGATGAGCTGATAAAATGGGGCTTTTTGCTCCCTGCCAGAGCAGGGCTTTGTTGGGTGTGCTCTTCCCCATCCACAGCACCCGTGGGACAGAGACATGGATCCACATCAGCCAGGGAGAAGCACTCAGGAACGTGGAAGGAAAAATGGCACCATCAATTCATACAGCTCATCTAAGCAGTGGCCTTGGGCACTGTGAGATGCCTCTGGCTTGTAGAAAGACACAATTTTTTCCACTTGATCCACCTAAAACAGAGCCTTTCTTCTTCTGTGGCTCCTTCTGGGGGTGTGTTCAGCTCCCCTTTTCTTGGAGGGCGGGAAATCTCTGATGTGGCTTCCTTCTCAGACATCCTTCTGGCTGGCTGTCCCCCACAGGGAGGAGAGGGATAGCTGCTTCACAGCCTCCTGTGAGGCTGAGTGAGCTCTGCTCGTCCTCTGCTCTCACCTGTTATGGTGGGAGTCATCTTCCCTGAAAAGAGAGAGCCAGGAGGGGGCTGGGGGAGGCCCTACAGGCACCAGAGCAGAGGCTTCTACAGCCAGGACAGACATAATAATGCCAGGAGCTGCCTTTGAGGACCTGGCAGTCCAGAAGCTCTTTCATGCCACTTGAAGCGATGATCAGAACACCATGGCTGGGTGTGGGGTGGTAGAGGAGCCTCAAATCTGCTGCAGCCACAGCTGCACTGAGGGGACACCGTGCCCAGTTTTAATTTCTGCTTGGCGCTGTGAGCACTCACACGCATTCACAGATGGGCCTTTCGTCCCTCAGAGTGCACAGATCCTCCACTCTGGAAAAATCACTGTGCTTGTGCCTTGCCACAGCTCCATCCCTGACCCCTCCATCCCTGCCTGTGCAGCCTCAGCCTGCACATGGATGCCTGGTGACGTCGGGAACGCTCCTGAGCTCCCTCATCATTCCCCCTCTCTTTCAAATTAAGCAGGAGCTGGGCTCAACAGCCAGTCAATAGCAAGACTTATCTCTTAAATAGCATTATTGATTGCCCAGGAAGGCTGGTTTTGTATCAATAGATACGTACACAGGCAGGCAGGTCCTGTGCCAGCTCCTGGTGGAGGATGGCACAGAGGAACGTACAGGGATGGTTTGTTGCAGGTGGGAACACACGTGTGAGTCCATGTGAGGCAGATGCAGCACTCATTGGAGAGCAAGGTGAGGCACCCCAGGGTCTTTGGTGATGAGCTTTTCACATTGGACCAGCATTATTGTGCTGCCTTGACCACTCTTGAACGTGTGTCCCTTTCTTCCCAGCACGTGACATTGTGATGCAGGACCTCTGCCAGCTGGCTCTGCCTCTGTTTGCAGGGAGCCTTCTAGACTCTGCCTGTGGAGAAGACGTGCAGATGTCTGCCCACAGATTGTGTGGTGTCCTCAAAGGTCACTGACCCTGCAGGGATTCTTCATGTGGGAGACTTGGGATGGATGTGCAAAACTCAGTCTGCTGTAGCATCACCCAGAGGGACTGGTTGGAGAGGAGGATGACTGAGACAGGCAGGACTGCCCTGCCAGGGAGGGCATTGCCTGGTGTCCAGTGCAGGCTGTGAGGGGAGTGTGGTGAGCTCTGAGCAGGTGGAGCCATGCGAGTGTGGCAGGGAGGACAGCTCACTGCCATGCCTGCTTGGGAAGGGCAAACTGTGCTGCTGCTCTCCAGCTGTCTCCCTCCAGGTGGAGAAGGGTTCCCATGGGCTGTGGGACTTCACTGCCTTCATCCCCTCAGGGCTGAGAGTGGCCTTTGTCCCTCAGAGGTGACAGAGTGCTGCAGTCAGGTCATGGTTTGCTGCTCAAGGCCCTGCTTGCCAAGGTGCCCGCACTGCACGTGCCTTCAGAGCACGGAGCCAGCCCCTCGTGTGAGGGGGCACAGGAGAGGCCCGGGGGCTGGAGCTGAGTGTGATCAGAGCTGTGTCCTTCCTTTAGTGCAGCCCAGTGTGCTGGGAGCCCTGGCTGCTCCGTCCTCCAGGGTCGTGGAGCAGAGCCAAGGTGCAGCGATGCTCGTGAGAGGAATCGCAAAACCTCCTGCCCGGGTTTGCTGTAGCGAAGTCGGGGCTGTGGCAGTTTTGCATCGGTGCTGCAGAGCCTTGCCCTGGGCTGGGAGCCCCGTGGCTGCCACAGCAGCTGGCCTTGCTCACCTCACCACGTGTGCTAACTCACACTCACCCTGTGACACAGCACGGCCCCATGTCCCCTGCCTGGCATCCAGCCTCGCTTTGCACCCGGCTGCCTGATGCTCTGCTCTCTCCTGGGATTAGCCAAGGCTGGGGAACGTGTCAGCAGCCTTATCACAGCCAGCAGAAACAGCTCAGATGATCTGTGGGGTCGGCTCACCCAAGCCTGGCGGGTGGGGGCTTGTAGGACCTGTGTGTGTGTGTCACTGTTTGGCTGATCAGTGGGCACGGGAAGTTCTTGGGTGTCATGCCTGTGTTTCCATGCATAAAAACGTGTGTGGATACAGAGCACTATAAGATCTTGCTCCTGTTTGGACCCTCTCAGCGTTTTTTCTAGACAATGCCTGCCCGCAGCTTGCTTGATCTTAGCCAGCCAATCTGTGCAGGGATCTCGGGAAAGAACAGTTGGGGTTTTATGAAGCTGGCATAATTTACAGCTAAAATAGCACACCAGATATATGTCCAATCCAATCTCCTTTGTAATCTTGTTTTCATTTAAGCCTCCAGGGTGGTGATGGGGGGGAGTAAGGGAAGCGAACTGCGAAGGGAGTTTATTACCCGTGCCAGGGAGATTTGCATGATGCTCCGCACCAAATGACCTCAATTTGCAGAGGTTAAAGCTGGCTCTGGAGCCAGACGCCCCTGGCTTGGAGGGGCATCTCCTGCCTCTGCTGGGGGGCACCGAATGCAAATCCTTTTGCAGATGGCAGTGGGTGTGCTGAGGACCGTGCACGCTGTGAAGCCATCCCAGTGCCTGCTGCCGTGACCGGGCAGGAAGAGCCATGCCATGCATCCGTGTCACCCCGGCCAGCTCCGCAGGAAAAGGGACGGAATTATCTCGCAGCCGCTGCCTTTGCAGGCTGCGTTTCTCTTTAGTTTTCAAACCACATATTGTCCCAGATCTCCTGCCAATAGCAGGGAGCAAACTGATAATGCAGCTGCTATTAATAAAGCAGCGTTGTTACATATTCATATCAATCAGACTCCTAATTCCACAATATATTTTTTTCAAGAAGAAAAGGCAGTGCTTCACTGGGGCGATGGAGGAAGCTGTCAGGTGGGATGGAGTTGGAGATGCCTTTCACCAGCACTGGCAGAACTTGCTCCCTTCGTGTTTCTTTCTCGATCCCTTCTTGGGGATTCCTGCACTGAGGGATCCTCATCCACCTCCCCTTTGAGCTTTCCTGCTCCCTGGGAGTGCTGAGCTAAAAGGTGGGATCCCCGAGGCAGCTCCAGAATCCAGAGCCCTGTCACTGTGGGGAAACACGAGCGGTGCGAGACGGGGAAGTGCTGAATTCCAGCGGCTGGCTTGGCAGGAGCAGCTCCCTGCTCTTCTCCATTTTATGTAGAAATTTTCGCATATTATGCAAATTTCGAAGCAAAGTATGGAAAATCTGGGTGTAAATCTTGGGTGGATGGATGTTTGTACAGCCATTAGAGAGGAGAATATACCACAGAATTCTGGCCTGTGGATAAATATACTTATATACATCATTCCTGCAGTAAAATATGCTTTTTGTCATTGCTAAAGTATAAAAAAAAGTGCTGTCTCCAAAACTGTAGCAGCACTTTATGGTAAGCTATAAATTGGAAGAGATACCTGATTATTCATAGAGTATTATGGAGGTCTCAGTGACTTCACTATTAAGCCCACTCCAATACTTTGTCCATAAAGCAAAACCCTCTTTCTCACTTCTTTATGATTGAATTCAACGTCCAGATTTGGCCAAATAAATCTTGTGAAGGCTGAGCACATTTTTCCACTAGTGTTTTTCTGGAAACTCTCCCTCACCCTCGGGCTGGGAACGTTTTGAAGCTTTAGCTTGGAGCCCTGGGATCTCCAAGTCCTAAACCAAACCTCACAGCCCTCGAGCCTTTCCGGGATCTCTCATCCCTGGCTCGTGTCAAAGCTGCTCCCAGCTCATCCCTGCTTCCTCCAGCTCCTGGCACATGGCAGGGAATGGCGTGTGGTTGTTCCACCAGGCTCCTTGGTGGCAGCCCTGGGAAGTGGAAGGGCTGGCATTGAGCCCTCCTGGCAGCAGCTGTCAGTGGCTGCAGCAAACAGTTTCCAAGCAACTCGGAGGCTGCCAGTCTGAAAAGACTCCTGATGGAGGTTGGTGATATTAATTGGAGTTATGGAAAGGAGCAGACTGAAAGAGATGTGGGAAGGGCAGCTGGTGTGGTGTCACCAATGTCCTCCTGCCATCAGTCGTGCCACAAGTGCTGGAGGGGCCTGGCACGGCCACAGCTCTGGTTCCCCTCATGCCCGTGGGATGCAGGGCATTGCTGTGCTGCCAGCTCTTCAGCTGGGTGCTGGGGAGGGTGCAGAGGAGGCCAGAGGTCTAGTCCCTGCCCCAAAGAGCCTGTGTCTGGGGCCTCCATGCAGCTTTGGCACCTTCTGTGAGCAGCTCTGCTCCCCAGCATTGCTCAGCCGTGTCACAGCCTGTGGTGAGTGCTCTGCTCACCTGGGGACAGGTGGGAGAAGGGTGGATCAGGTGGGGCTGGCTCCCTGTGCAGATATCCACCCTCCATCCATGTTCTGCCACGCATTTTCTCTCTGGAGGCTTAACTGCTTCTTTCAGGTCGTATTTCCTTTCTCCGCCTCTCTTTATTTCCAATATTTCAATGCTCCCTTGAATCTTGTGCCCACTTCCACCATGGTCAGCAGCCACCTTTGAGCATCCATCCCCTTCCCAAAATTTGTTGTTGCTTGCACCCACTGGGCTGTAATGGGGGGCTTGCCCACATGGACTGGTCAGTACTGGGAGTTACCAGCCACTGCTGCCTTCAGGTGGAGAGATCACTGGGATGGCAGTGTCCACAGGCACCTGGAGCAATCTGTCCCCACACATGGAGCATTTTGGAGGTTTTTCCCTCCATTCCTTGGCAAGTACAAGCTGGAAATGCTCCTGCTGCTGCACAGAGCCCTGGGTGGGGCTGATGTGGTGCTGGTGGGACATGGAGCAGGAGCTGCCATCAGTGTCACCTCTGCCTTGGCTGTCACATCCCTCCTCCCAGCTGCTGGGCTTGAACCCAAGTCTCTCTGGGGAAGGCCTGGAGTGGTGTCTGGGTGGTTTCTGCCATGGCTGGTTGTTCTGCAGCTCTGTGCAAGCCTCTTCCATCCCAGGGGCAAACAGAGATACCAGCACTGTCCTCTGGGCAGGGTCTGGGAGGGATCTAGTGGCTTCTTGTCATATAAGTGGTGGGTGTCCCTAAATGGACTGGCAGCAAAAATCCCTAAACATCTCCAGAGGACCATGATGGTGCCTGGAAAAGCTCTGATACAACAGAGGGAGATCTCACTGCCTGGATGCCTGAGCTGTTTGTCCTGAGGGTAGTGAAAATACAGGCTGGAACTTGTTGGTCTGGGGAGACGGGTGGTGTGGGGGCAGCTGAGGGGTTCAGGGGCAGAAAACTCTGTGGAGGAGGCAAGCAGGAGCTCTGCCTTCATCCCCATCAGCAAAAGCATGGAAAGGAGTGCTGGGGGACTTCCCTGTGGCCGGCTGATGTCAGAGGGAGAGGCCAGCAGTGCTCCTGACAGAGTTTCTGAACTCTCAGAAACCGCAGCCCAAGGGAGGACAGACACCACGGCAGGGCTCAGCAGGATTTGAGCCCTGATGCCCAAAGCTAAGCCCTTCCTTCGGCAGAGTGAGTGTCTGGGGTATGACAGGGCTGGGAACAGCTCCCCTGGGGCTCCAGTGCCACCTGACAGATCTGCACAGCCCTCCATAAGCAGTCCCTGCTGTGCAGCCGGGCAGCAGCAGCGCGCAGGAGCTGTGTCCTGCTCTCAGCCATGCTGGGAGGGGATCTGCCACCTCCCTGCCTGTCTAAAGGTTCCAAGGGCTTGGCAGCTCCTCGGGCTGGTGCAGGGGTTGTCACAGCAGCAGGGCTGGAATTTTGGGGGAAAGGAAGGTGGTGGAGCAGCCTGTGGGGCGCTGGATGGGAGAGGGGAGAGACCAGGCACTGCCTCCTGGTCATGTGCAGTGGGTAAAAACTGAGGTTAGTCCTGCTGGGTGAGCTGGCACCTCCAGCCAGCCCCAGAAGGCACAGGATGCTTGATTTTGGGAAGGAGTAACAGAGAGCTAATTGAGAGAGCTAATTGCTGTGCTGGTAGCAGGTGGGGTTACAGGTGTCACACGGGACCTGCAAAGTGCCCGTGCTGTTTGCTGTGGCTCTACAAGCAGGAGGCACCTGGTTTTTCTTACCTTGTGTGTGAATTTAACTTTCTGTCTCTTCTGAGGTAGAGTGAGCTCAGGAAGGCAAGGAGATAAGGAGGAGTTGGTTTTTGGCTGATCAAAAACAAATCCAACACATAGGTCGTTGTGAGCAATTACTGACCTTGCAGGAGTGCAGAGGCCACAGACAGCTTTCTGTGGAGGAGAAGACCTGCCTGGGCAGCCAGGCAGGGGCTTGGGGGTATCTGGGGGTGAGATCCATCTCTCCCTGTGCATGGGAATAAACTGCTGGATGTATCCTTGGGACACTCAAATCCAGAGATGGATTTCAAGAGGCAACGGCTGTCACGGTCCAAATGGGCAAAGTCCTGGTCCTCGGGCAGGCATTTCACCCTGGACATGGAAAATGGGTGACCTGGCAGCTCGTCTGTGTTCTGGTTTGGGCTGAGCTCTGACCTGCTGCCAGAGCCCCCAGGGTGGCCACCTCCAGCAGGGCATTGTGTGTGGTGCTCCCCACGTGTGCCAGAGCTGCACAAGGCCGTTTGCAAACAGGCTGAGCTGGGAAGGTGCCCAAAGAGGGGCTGTGACAAGAGGAGGGAGAACAAGGTCACTGTGCAGGACTGGGGGCTGCCTTGGAGCACAGGATCCCACGTGCTGGGCCAGCCAGGCCGTCAGGAGCAGATGGGCTGTCTGTCTGTCTGTCTGCTGCAGCCCAGCATCCCCTCTGGGGCTCCAGCAGGGCAACTTGGCAAGATATGGATCCCCACCTGCCCTGGAATAGTGAAAAAAAGTGCTGGGTGTCACCTCCCACTGTGACACTTCACTGGGGACTGGCTCCTGTCACAGGAGGGGACCAGCACAGCAGTGCCTGCGCTCTCATAAATCTGCCTGGCATCAGTGCAGAGAGAATTCCCACTGACTTATGGCTTCTGTGCTCCATGAGGACAGGAAACAGCGTCTCATGGCTGGCTCTGCTGGCATTTACTGCACCATGAGTTGTCCTTCCTCCCTCCCCGTGCCACATCAGTGAGACACGGAGAGTGGCAGGTGAGTGCTGAGGGCAGGGAGGGTGTGCTGGCAGCTCAGACCCAGGTGAGGGTCTGGTGGCTCCAGCAGCACGGTGAGGAGCAGCTGTTCCCACACAGGGAAGCTGGATGGTTGTGGCAGAGCAGTTTCATGTCGCCTGTCACTTTTAGTCCCACCTTGCACTGAGGAAAAGGAGGTGGCCAGGTGTGAAATGGTGCCACCCCTGCTGTGCTACCTTGTGTGTGTTACCCTGTTGCCCTGAGCTTTCTGTCTTTTTGTCTTTCTGTAGAACTTTCTCACGCAGCTTCATGAAAACAATATCTCTTCTTAGAATGTTTACATACTTCTCCTGTGAGAGAAGAAACGATTGATGGTGATGTCCACCATCCAGGCTGAAGAGGTGGCGACCTGTGCAGCCAACCCCTTGACCTCTGTACATATGTATAAAAACTGGAGTCAGATGGAATTAAAGGAGGAGTTTTCTAAACCAGCCGAGGTGTGAGTTTCATTTCAGTGTTCCTGAAATTGGGACACGCCCAGCTTCGGCCCGCAACATCTGGTGACCCCGAATGTGTGAGGACAGCAGCCTGGGTCACATTACCCTCCATCCTTCCAAGTCAGGGCTTGATCCTTCCAAAGCTGCCTTGCTTGCAAAGCTGAAATGGCTCTCAGGGTCCTCTGGTGCCCCCAAGGATGGCACCACACTTGTGGCCTGCTGTGCTCTCAGCAGTGGGGTGGCCACGTTCACCCCTGGCTCTGTCCACTCCAGGCCGTGGGGCTGCAGAGCTGACCCACCCCGGCAGTGGGTGAGGCTGGGAGAAGCCCGGAGCAGCAGAGCACAGGCAGGGCTGGGCAGGGTGGCACACTGAGCCCTGCTCTGCTCCAGCCAGTGATGCCAGGCCTGCGGAACTGTCCACTGTCCCCATCCCAGCAAGGATGTGCTGTGGCAGGACAGTCCCTGCCGTTGAATTGAGACTCACAGGTTCCCCTGGAGCCCTGCTCTATCCAGCCTTGTGGCTGCTGCTGTCCCAACCCATTCTGAGTGTTCTTCGGAGGAGTTTTTCCCCCAGTGCCGTTCTCTGTTGTCACCTCTCTCCACACAAAGCCAGCTCTGTCCCACCACAGTGCAGCAAGTGTGAGGCACTGGGAAGCAGTGGGACACCCTGCTCTGGTCCTGGCAGCACCTCAGCCTCTGCTCTGCACTCTGGGTCTCGTGGCCAAGTGCCTTCTGCTTCTGTGCCTCAGTTTCCTCATCCCTGCAAGGGGAGCGACAGTGATGTTTCTGAAGTGTTTTGGGAGGAAAGGGAAATGCCGGGCACCATCTCTGTCCCTGATGTGATGGTCACCAGGCTGTGGTGGCCTCCTAAAGCCCCTTTGCCCAGGGAGGTCCCTCTCCACCTCTCAGCACTTTAAATAGATGTGATGCAGCTCTTGGCTAAACAGATTTTCTCCACGGCTCTTTTCTTTCCTACTCAGAATTCAGGGAACATCATTTTGGTAACCAAGGTATTTGCATAATCAGTATTTTGTGGTAATTGCTCCCTTTCAGAAGAGGTGCTTATCATCCCATCGGGTTTTGAGGAGCTTGTGCTATCTTTGAGGCCGGGCAGGGAGGTGTTTTCCAAAGGGGAATGGCTGGGCTGCTGCCCCGTGCTTTGGGGGATGCTTCCCCCAGGATGAGCAGGAACAGAAGAACCTTTTGCCTCTGGGCTTCTGCGCCATCTGCTGCAAATGCCTTCCTCCCCTCGTGCCTCAGTTTCCCCTTAGCCCCAAAGTCTCAGAGCAGGGAGGGAGGAGATGCCGATGCCTCAGCGCAGTGGGACGCAGGGTCTCCATCTCGGCAGGATCTTCCTTCCCAGGGCTGCTCCCTCTCTCCCCGATGCCCAGGGGAAAAGCAGCCTTTGGGAACGGCTTTGCAGTGCTTTAGTATCTCCCAGCCCAGTGGAGCGGGGTGGGAGGTGTGGGACCATCATCCAGCTGCAGGAGACGCCGCTCCCAGGGGAGACGCTGGCTCTGTGCCCCGTGTCACTGTCACTGCAGCTCCCGGGGGGCGAGTGGTAGCCAGCGCCGGGCGTGCCAGCGAGCCACCCTCGGCAGCGTGACTCACTCCCGGAGCGGCAGCTCCCACTCGGCAGCGTTTCCAAGGAGCCCAGGAGATGTCTCGCAGCGAGCCCGGGACCCCGACCCCGGCTCCGGGCAGGCTCTGAGCCCCCTCCCTGCCCAGCGGAGCCGGGGAGCGGCCGGCCGGGACAGGAGCTCTGTGCCGGGGTGGCACACCGGGCAGCCCGCTCTGGAACAAAAAGCGGCAAAGCCCGGCGTTTCCCAGCACTGGCAAAGGCCGGGAAGGCCGTGAGGAGGGCGGCAGGGATGGGGCAGCAAGGGAAGCGCCCAGCTCTGAGGGCTCATCCATCCCCGCTCCTGGAGGAGAGGCAGGCAGCCGGCTCTCTGCGGGCTGCCCCTCAGGTTTGCTGCCATTCCTCCTCTTCTGCTCTCCAGCACTTCTGCCTCGCTCTTGCACAGCCCAGGTGTGCTGTCCACCGGTCCCGAGTTGTCTGTGGGTCTGGGACAGGCAGCCATGCAGGGAGGGACAGGCAGCCATGCAGGGACCAGCCCGGCCCGCGGTGCAAAGGTTAAACCATCGCTGTGCTCGCTGACTGCCGGAGGAAAAACAGCGTGTCCTGTTCCTGCAGCCGGGCAGCGTCGGTGCTGCCTGACCTGACTGCTAAGCAGGGGCCGAGGCTCCTTGCAGCGCTGATCTCAGCGCTCACCGAGCCATCCCTGCTTCCTTCTCTGCATCGGGGATCCTTCCCGGGGTGGCTCTGCCAGCTCCTCTCTTGCCCTCTCCATCCTCTGAGCCTTGCTTCTGTGCTGCCATCAGCCACATTGCAGAGGCTGCTCCTGCCCCAGCACCGACTGTTCCCACAGCTGTGTTAAGTCTCTGTTTATCTGTATAAAATTTCATGTCATTCATCGTCCTAAAAGGCTGGCAGGTAATTCTGTAATTACCATCCCTCCTATGCTGCTGGCCTCTCCTCTCTCCCTGCTAGTTGGATATTCTCTTCAAATTTAATCCCCCGGGAATTTACACTGTCTTTGCAATCCCCAAGGAAACAATGCTGCTGAATCCAGATCCCAATGCTGGCCTCTGGGAAGCCTTTAATTCCCTTTCCCATTAGCAGAATGCTCAATTAACAGCCCCTTGTGAGTCCTCTCCTGGTCCTTCTCCCCACAGAAGTGGTCTGGGGCTGGCTGTGTGTTTGGATATGATGGAGTCCATGCCCTCTTCCCAGACAATCCAGCCTGGGATGCTGGGCCATGCCAGCACTGTTTGCCCCACACCCTGCAGACCCCCTTCGATTCCTTCCAGGGCTAGGGAAGGCTTCAAACTGCTTTGCACTCACCACTTTGCCTCAGAGACTGCCCAGACCCCCCAAACCCCATGGAGGTTTCTCACTGCAGCCCCCCCAGGCCATCTGATGAGCAGGGGGGGTGGTGGGAAGGGAGGAGGCTGCCCTGGAGCAGCTCCCAGCCTTGGGGTCTCAGTGTCAGAGAGCATTTGCAAGGGTCCTTGCCTCTGGTGAGGCAGAGGATGCTGTGAAGCACTTCAGCGCTCTGTTGGTTTTTGTGCTTTGCTCTTTTGTTCCCTTTAATGGGAATTGTATTCTGTGCATGGAGCAGCTGGTGATTCTTCTGGCTGCTGCTGCATCACCTTTGAGCAACTCTCACGAGACTCCTCTTTTCACTGGCTGTACAGAGAACCTGAGCAGGGGAGCCCTGGGTCTGTTCCTGCTGTAACCCTGCTGGTGAGAGAGACATTTCTGAGAAGGCAGGAGACACCTGGGGCTGCCTGGGGTGGGGACACAGGGAAGAGACCTTGGGAGCTGTGGGGGTTCACATGGGGATCTGTATAATCACAGCCAGCAAAGCACAGTGTGTACCCCACTGATGTGTAGCAGCAGTAAAAGGCTGATTTTGGACTTCTATTTTTGCTTTAAAAAAGTGATTTCCTCAGTCAGAATCTTCAAGTTCCAGAGGGAGACTGAGCCTGAGCTGGGGGAGGGAAGAGAGAATTCCTCAGGGAGTGGAGGCCTTTCCAGAGCTGTGGGTTCCTCCAGGAAGGGAGCAAGGCTGTGGGAGAGAAGCTGGATGCTCCAGTCTCAGCTCCCATCCCTTGGCTCTGTAAGAGGGAGATGCTGGGGTTTGCTTTGTTCCAGCCCTTCGGAGGAGATCATTTTAAGGGAACACCTTCCCCTGCTAGCTGTTGGGGCAGGATAAAATCCGAGTTAGATCCTCTCTGCCGATGCTGATACTAACGACTTGCCTGTGTTTACCTGCCCCTGGCAGCATTGCTGCAGACGAGGTGTCAGCAGGGGTGCTGGCTGTGTGGGTTTTACAGCACCAATAAAGCAGGGCTGAGGCGTGTGGTCAGGAGGAATTGTGCCGGCACCCAGCCAGCCGCACGTGGGGAGGTTTGAGCTGACAGTGTCTCATCACTTGCTCATTCACCTGGCTCCTGTCCAACACAGGGACCTTGTGGGAGTGGTTTGGACACCAGGTGTGCTGAGCACGGCTCCTGCGGGCCCCTCTGCTGATGAGGTGGCACTTTGTTACCCGAGCTCCAGCTGCTTTCCCAGGGATCATCATCTGCTTGTCATGAAGAGCAAAGGCCACCTGTGACACCTGTGGGTCTCTCAGTCCCTGTGTGATCTGCCCTGCTCCTGCCTGTCCATCAAGGAGCAGAGAAGTTTCTATGTCCCCATCCTGCCCAGGATGTAAGTGATGCCCCCAGGCACAGCTCTGAGGGGAGTGGGAAGCACATCTCCATCACCAGCACCGTGTCTCTGCCTCAGAGAACCCAGGCATTATTTGGAAGCTGCCCCTAGACCCTGAGCTGTGTATTGCCTGTAGCCTCCGACATATCCTGACCACGCTGTCTGCAGCAGGACTGCTGGGGCTGTAAAAAGGTGACCAGAGATTTGGGAGCATCTCATCTCCGTCCTGCAGATTTGTGGTGCCACCTGTCATTTCCAAAATGCTGCTGGGTGATCCATCCCCAGTGTGTGCACAGGCTGGCACAGAGTCATGGCTCCAGGAGATCTGCTCCTCCTTCCTCTGCCACTGGCACCGGTGTCAGGATTTGCAGGTGCTCCTGGTCAGAGGGCTTTGTCTCTCCTCCCTTTGAATTGCCACAAGGATAATTGGTTTGGTGGTTGAGCAGGGGGAGTCCATGAGCTCAGCCTGCAGCACCCATGCAGCTCCCTGCCAGCAAGCTGAGTGCTGAGAGAGTGCCAGAGCACCCCAAGGTGGGAGCTGAAATCCTTCCCTGCAAGCCCCCAGCTTTCCCAGATGGATGGATGTCCATCCTGGCCCCAGGATGGAGCTTGCAGCTCCTGTCTGCCCGTGACAATGAGCTGCTGGCAGCCAGGGGGAATGAAGGACCAACTGGCTCATCTGCTGAGAGCATCTGATTGATGTTGTTATCGTTTTGATTACCTTTTTTATAGGCTAACAGAAGGATTTTAATCTGAACAGTGAAGTAGGAAATGGGGGAAGCAGTGCCTGGAACTTGACGTGGAGGCAGCGAGGGCTGGTGGCTCCTTGTCCACACCCTTGAGAGGTGATTTTGGAGCTATTGGTGTAAGAGTGTGAGGTAGAGGCCTTTCTGGCCTGATCTTAGAGGAACTGCAGCTGCCTCTCGTGTTATTTACAACGCAGCTGGTGCCCAAGCAGCCTCACCCCAGCCTCACAGCTGCCCAGAGCCAGGCCCTGCCCAGAGCATCGATCTGAGCCGGCGGAGGAAGGGGCAGCCAGCTCTGAGGCCAAGTTCAGAGCTCTCTCCGCCACTCCTTGGGACTCAGGACAAAGCTATCTGATTGCCACCAGAGGCTGTGAATTGTCACTCTCCAGAAGTGCCCAGGTGACAGCTGTGGGGCCAGGGGCGGGGTTTCAGGGCAGATGAGGAGCAGTGTCAGTCCTGGCTCTGCGATCCGGATGTCATTGTGGGGCTGTGAGCAGGCGGGGTGGATGAGAGAGCTGCTGCTGCTGTGCTAACTGGGCCACCTCTCCTCTGAGGCTTCTCTGAGGCTCTGCCAGTGCCCTGCAGAGGGTTCAACCTGCCCAAAATTGATTTGCTTCAGTGTCTTCAGCGAAGGCAACATAGTGGTGCTGTAGGCAGATCTGTGCTTCACTCTCCAGCAGCTCGAGGGCACAGACCGGGGCTGTAGCATGTGGCAAGGGAGGGGATGGCGATGGGGAGCAGGGCTGTGTCCCACAGGACATGAGGAGATGTCTTGCCCCACGCCAAGCTCTCCGTGCCACCACCAGGCAGCTCCTGCAGGGCTGTAGCAGTGTGGGTGTGAGGTGGGCTGGGGCTGTAACACGGTACCTCCATCTCCATCCTTCCTCCCGTGCCTGCCCCAGCTCCTGGGGCTTGTTGGTTGTGGTGGTTGTTTCAACCTGATCCCATCAGCCTGTCCTGGGCTGCAAAGCCCTTGGCAGCAGGCCATGAGTGTCCTGCTGCAGGAGGAGATATGCAGGAGGCCAGGTGACAAAAGTCCCCTTGGGGACTGCCCAGATGGGTGATGGAGAGGAGGCTCCCACACCTCTCTGAGTGCTGTGGCATAGCAGGGGTGCCACAGCCCCGTGGCAGTGTGGGTTGCAGGGTGTTGTGCAGGAATGTGTTGCAGCTAATGCTGTGTGACAGTTTGACACGTCCTCCCGGGACAGCCGGAGCTGCCATGTCATCCCCAGAGCTGTCACTGTGCCTGCCACACCACGGCGTTGGCTGTAAACAGGCGGAGAGGGGAACGCTCCTCCCCGGTGTGTGAGCAGGGAGAAGGGCTCTCTGGGTTTATTTGCATGTCCTCAGATGATCAGGCCCATGTCACTTGGCACTGGGATGTATCCTTCGGGGACATGGAGCCAGCTGGGGTGAGGGCAGAGAGGAGGGGAGGTCTAACATCACCCTAACCTAAGGAGGTGATGCCGAGCACCTCCCTTAGAAGATTCTGGCATGAGCAGAGCATTGACTGTCAGCCCCAGTGAGGGGTTTCACACCCACCCAGGCAAGCTGTGGCTGCCAAAGTGCCTTGGCTGGGGAGCCAAGAGCATGGCACAGGCTCTTTGGGGCTGGGCTAACCACTGAGCCCTGGGGGATGCTCACGTGGGGCCCAGAGAAGGCTCTTGAGGCAGCTCCTGCCCAGCCCCACAGTTAAACCTGCAGCTGGATGTGGCATTTCACAAGTAAAATGCAAGAGCAGAGGGACACAGTGCTGCCTCTCCCAGCCTGCTGAACTTCACCCAGGGTGTGAACTTCACCCAGGGTGTGCCAGTGTCCCCCGGCAGGAATTCTGGGGCACAAGGTGCCCCCATGGACCATCCCTGGGGGATGACTGTGATCCTGTACCTCCCATTGCTCTGCTCTGCCTGCTGCTTTTGGTGCTCTTCAAGAGCCTTGAGGCTCAGAGTGCTGAAAGCCTTTCTCTCTGCGAGAGAAACAAACGTGGCACACGCACAGGGGAGCAGAATTACCGCTGTGTCTGGGGAGGCAGGGAGCTGGAACCAGACAGGCTCTGACAGCTGCTTTCAGGAGGTCTGTGAGACACCAAGCAGCGTGTCAGCCACGCAGAGCTTGTCCTGCACAGCATCAGCCCCCGTTTTGCCTGGCTGCTTTTGGCATGATCAGCCTGTCCAGTTACCAGCAGCTGCCTGGTTTTACCTGTCCTGGCTGTGAAATGCATTTGGGGCGAGTGCTGGGGTGGGAGCCATGGGCTGCTTCCTTGTGGGATCAGCAGTGGGGACGTTCCAGTCCTGGCAGTGGGACTGGGAAGCAGCATGTGTTTCCAGGCTGAGTCATGCTGAGGATTGTGTCTTGTTCCTTGTTACGAGTCCAGTTGCAATATTCACTTGGCAGAATGAGCTCGTCCTCCCTCTCTCCCCAATTGTGTGTCTGTCTGTCCATCCCTCCCACCTCCTTCTCGTAGCAGCAGAGTAGCACTTGTAGGGGGGAAAAAATATTAAAATCTCTACGTGGAAGCTCTGCAGGGCTGTAAGGTCAGGACAGCAAACACTGGTGCTTGCTATGCAGAGCACGGAGCCAGTGCTGGGCAAGCAGGTACTCACTCAGCTGCAGCTGCCAGGGTTGGCTTTGCACTGGGGTGGGGACTTGCATCCATGGGAGGGGGGAAATGATGCCACCAGGGCCAGAAAGGGGTGGCAGGCCAACAGGAGATGGAGACACACAGCTGCTGAGTGGGGCTTGCTGTCCTCTCTACCAGCCAGGCAGTGGGAGCTGCAGAGAGGGACAGGGCACCTGCACTCCTCTGTCCCCCCTCACTGAGCCGTCTCTGCTCAGCTGCTCTGTGTCTAGGTTATTTTAGCTTTGATTCAGCCCTGAAATTGCCTTGGCTGAAACTCTGTCTCTATTGTTTTCAGTCTGCAGAAGCATCATTGAACGTGTCAAAAAGATAAATCGGAGAAAAAGAGAGGAAGGAAAAAAAAAAAAGAGGAGTGCAGTGCAGTTGGTGAGGAGAGCCATGCTGGTTGTGGTTTCCCAGAGCAGCTGGCAGCTCCAACCCTATTCTCCCTTTCCCTGCAGCCCTGTCCCCTTCTCTGCAGGACTGAGACACTCTTCCAGACATCCTCCTTTACCTTCTGCCAGAGGGCTTCTCCCCCTTGGCAAAGCTCATTTACGCTCATTTAGGCTCAGCATCTGTCCTGCCTGAGCCTCGTCTGCGAGCACAGTCTCTGAGACCTGCTCTCTGTCTCTGCCCTGGCTGGGGCTGACACACCCCGTGCAGCCTGGTGGATCAGCCAGAGCACCTCAGCAGGGCTCGAGATGACCAGAAAAGAAGTGGGTTGGGCAGCAAAGGGGCCCTGGGTGTGGGCAGGGGCTCAGAGCAGACCTGTGTGTGTCCCCAGGGGTTTCACTCACTGGTGGCTTGTGCATGTCTTGGGGTCCAGCATCAAAACACCTGGCCCAGGGTCCACGGAGCTGGGGAAGGTCTGTGCAGCCCTGACCAGTCCGATGGGTCAGTTTGGGCTCCAGCCCAGGCCCTTTCAGGAATTCAGGGAGCCCCCGTCCCAAAGGTTTGAAGAGGGCTCAGGCTTCTGCATCCCTGGAAGGATCAAGCCTGAGGGGTGAGGTTTGGGGTCTGTTTGGGGTATCATTTGGTCCTGGAGAACGTGGTGCTGTCCACGGGCTCCTGGAGCCAGCACTGGGGCTGTGGCATTGAACAGCATGGGGTGGGTTGCTGTGTAACACCCTCGTAATCGCTAATTACCTCTGGGAGGAGGAGGAGGCACCTGGGAAAGGAGCTGGCAGTGAGTTATGAGAGGTTGCACAAGTGGTTGTTGCTGCTGCTGAGGACACTGGGGCAAATGAATAACCTGTTAAATAAAATGTCAGCCAGGAACGGATGGGAACTGGCATCGCTTTTTCCGCTTGCACTTTGCAAAATGAATCTCCCTGTGCGTGGTTGATTTGCTTATTCAAAATAGGCCGAGGTGGAGGGGCTCTCCTGCTGTACCCGCTGACACCAAGGGCTAAATTCCTTTATCCAAATGCTCCTCTGAATGGCTGCAGTGATCTAAGGACATAATCCGATGCCAGAGGAGAGGGGTTTTCAGAGCCTAATTCCCTTTGTTTCTGGAAACAATGAGAATGTGAGAAATTGAGCTGAGAAATTGCCACTGAGCTCCGAGCTGCAGTCCAGGGCTGGGAGAGGTGAAACCATTCCCTGCCCCAGTTGCTTTTCACACCTGCAACGGGGGAAGATCGATCTGTGTGAAAACTCCAGGAGGCAAATACTGAGTGGGTTCCATTAGATAAGGCTGGTTTCAAATGGAAACTGATTTGCATGGGCTGATTAAGCTCATTACTACAGCAGGAACTCAGAAAAATCATCAGCTCCCTGTACAGCAGGAGTGCTGAGGGCTGCTGCGGCGACGCTGGGTGTGCAGCCAGCACTGCTGTGCCCTCAGCAGCATCTCCTGGGAGTGCACACAGGACATGGCCAGTGGTCACTGTGCCACCAGCACCAGCCTGAGCTGGCAAATTCGTGCTGCCAATATTTGTAAATGATTTGGCCTGGTTTAGAAACCTGTTGGGGCATGTCTTGTCATTAGAGGTGCTTTCAAAGCACGGTGGTGAGTGCAGTGCTGCAGCCCCACAGAGCAGGGATGTGGGCAAAGCAAAGCCTTGGGCACCCTCACAGCGCCTGGAGAATGAGCACTTTGCTCCTGCTGGAGCTCTGGTCCCATCTGGTACCCCACAGGGCTGTGCTGGCAGCCCCTTCTGCCACAGCCAAGGTGAGTGTGACCTCAGGTGCTGCCTGAGAGGCCTGGCAGAGCAGGGGGCTGTGTGCCAGTGGGGGACCAGTGGAGTTGTCCCTTGGGCTTTGCCCTGGGGACAGTGTGTGCGTGCATCCCACAGGGACCAGGTGTCGTGTGGGGGACCACGTGTGTGTACATCCCACGGGGACCAGGTGTTTGTATCCTGTGGGGGACCACGTGTGTGTGCATCCCACAGGGACCAGGTGTTTGTATCCTGTAGGGGACCATGTACATCCCATGGGGACCAGGTGTTTGTATCCTGTGGGGGACCATGTGTGTGTGCATCCCACAGGACTCAGGTGTTTGTATCCTGTGGGGGACCATGTACATCCCATGGGGGCCTTGGGGCATGCAAGTCAGGTGGTGCTGTGCCAGGAGCAGCTCTGTGTCCCCATGTCTCTCGCAAACTGAGAGTAGATTTAGATTAGATATTAGGAAATCATTCTTCCCTGTGAGGGTGGGAAGGCCCTGGTACGGGCTGCCCAGAGCAGCTGTGGCTGCCCCATCCAGGGAGGTGTTCAAGGCCAGGTTGGATGGAGCTCTGAGCAGCCTGGTCTGGTGAAAGGGGCTGCTGCCCATGGCAGGGGGTTGGAACTGGACGAGCTTTGAGGTCCCTTCCAACCCAGGCCATTCTATGGTTCTATTCCTGCAGCATTTTCCCAGGTGAGCAGCTCATGGTGCCCTGTGGGTGAGGAGTCACAACCAGGTGCTGCCTCCTGAGGCTGCTGCTGCTTCTTCAGTGCAACGTTCGTACACCCACGTGTTGAAAACAGAGCCCACGTGGGCAGGTGTGCCTCTAAATATATATATATACCTGGGAAACACTGCACTCGTGAGCACACACAGCAGTTTGCAGAGTCCCCTCCTCGCCCTGCACCCCCAGGGGCACCCTGGCACAGGCAGCAGAGCTGGGAGCTGATTATGAAGAGATTATAAAGAGGTATAAACTATGCTTCTCTGCTAGAAAGGCCAGGAGCCCCAGGCTGGAAGTGTCACAAAGGGTCCTCTGCTCCTGTGCATTTTCTCTTTTTAATGTTTTTTGCTTTTATCTTGCATCAGCTCAAGAGCTTTACTAAGCCCCGGAGCAGGGAGAGGGATCCTAGAAAATGCAGGGGCGGAGGGGGACTCTGTGAGGCTGTGTTTGTCACCTCCCATGAGCAGGTTCCTGTGTAGGTCTTGTCAAGGCTGGTGACAGCACTGGGGGCTTACTGGGACAGTCCCTGCTGCCACACAGGCGAGCTCGTGGGCCAGTTCTGTCCCAGCTTGGGGGACCCTCTCACCAATGTTGTACTGCCAGAAATGCCCCAGTGTTTGCCCCCTCTGTGTCAAGGCGAGCTCTCCCCCTGGATGGGCTGGCAGGGCAGGGCTGGGGGTTGCTGGAGCTGCTGGGTGAGCTTTGAGTCCAGCTCAGGCTCCCTGTGCACCCAGGGGCTGTCACGGAGCAGTCTGGGCTGGGGATGGTGTTATCTCTCCTGCTGTCCTGTCTCCTCTGGCATTCCTTCCCCCAGGTCCCTGCCCTGCCCTGCTCTGCGCTGGGTGGAGATAGGAGCCCGAGTCATCCAGTGAGGAAATTGTTCGCTGTAAATCCACGCTGAAAGTCCTGGGCTTCCTGAAGGCCCAGAGGAAAGGGCTTGATTGGATTTTCAAGCCTCCCTTGCCAGCTGGGGGAGAGGAGGGCTGACAGCCTCCCTGAATCTTCCTCACTGATGCCTGGGAGGGGATGCAGGCTGTGCCTGCTCGCTAATGGAATGTAAAGGATGTGTAAATCTCCCGCCTTATTTAACTCCCCCCCCGAACTTTATATGCTGCCATAAATTTCTCCTCCTGCTGAAACAAGGTGGGCCTCGGGTGCCTGGTGCCCACGCAGGTGTGGGGGGAGCCATTCTGCTGCTGGAGAGGAGCTGCAGGGCCATGCAGCAGCCAGACTTTGTCCCTCCCTGAGGAACACGAGGCTCTGGGGACATGCTGGGTGCACCTGGGGGCTCTGGCAGGAAAGGTTCAGTTTGGGTTCAAGCTGCCTGTGCCAGCGTGAGAAGGGCAGGAGCACCTGGGGCAGGTGTAATCCCCCCTCCTCCCCACGGGGCCAAGGGTGTTTGCCTCCAGTACCACCAGAAAGCAAAGTTAATAAAACACAGAGGTCTCCTGAGTTAAAACTGCAGCAGTAGCAGGCAGGCAGAGAGTGGCCAGGCTGTGGTGGGGAACTGGTATCACTCCAAGCCCCCATCACGCAGCTGAGCATCACACAAATAATGGAGAAAAAATGCTGCAAATTTTATTCTATTGCCCCTTATCTCAGATTAATCCTCTTATGTGTTCATCTCATTTTTATCCCAGTGTTGACTGTGTGTTTATTGTATTTCTGCAGTCCTCACAAAGACAAAAATCCCTCTGAGTCTTGCCTGGCTGGGCAAGGGGGGGCTCCTGCCTGCTGGCACCAGTGGAGCACCACAGAGGAGAGGACCAAGGTAACATGCCTGTGGTCACCACAGCAGATGGTGGCAGAGGAGGGGCTGGAAACAGTTTTTCCCAGGCCCTAGATTAGTGCCCAGCTGCTTGGGCATCCCCAAATGTAAAGAAAGATACCCTAAAAAGAGTTGCCCCGTGGTGTGGCATTGCAGCCCGTGCTCAGGCATGTTTTCAATCCACTAGAGAGGAGACAGACTTTCCTCTTCACACCCCTCTCTCACTGCTGGCAGATTTGTTAGAGCCCTGCAAGGGAAGCCCTGCCTTTCCCAAGTCCCTCTTCTCCAGCCCAGGCTCTCCAGCTCTGCTCAGTTTTGCCAGCAGCCCCGTGCTCCTCTACCTGCTGCTGGCTGAGTCAGGAGCACGAGCCTTCTGGGCCTGGCCCTGTTGCTAAAGGATTTTGCTTTGATCCTCTTCTCCAGCTGGGGAGAACAAAAAATCCCTTAAACAGGCAAAAATCGTAGGGAAGATTGGAGGAGAAAATTTTTCTTACCTGAGTGGGAGCCCCCGGTTCGAACAATTTAGGTGGAGGAGGATGGTGTTTGTAATAGCATAAAGCAGTTTGGAGGAGAGTGGTGTTTGTAAGGTGGTGGAAACTTGCACAGATGAGGGAACCCACTGTCTTGGGGGGCATTTAGACAGGTTCCACAGCACCCCAGCCTGTCCCAAATTTGTGCAGGCATGACCAGGCCACGTGAGTGAGCAACCTGGAGGTTGTCATCATCTCACCCTCAGCATCCTTCACTCCTGCAGCTGCTGAGGGCCTCCTGAAGGCATCCAGTGGCACACTTGGGCACGTTTAGCTGGGGCTCCACCTCTGCCACACTCCTGTGCACCTGGGGCAGCCCATTCAGGTGCCCTGTGCCAGCAAGGTGGGCTCAGGTCCTCTCTCCTGCTGCACATTGATCACACAACCCTTGCTGTAAATTCTCCCAGGATCTGGCAAGCTACAGCATGGGAACTGTGGAGGCCTGTGGCTTTAGGAGGTGGAAATTGTTTTTCAAACCCAGTTGAATTTCCAGCATCCTGTGGCAGGGAGCTCCTGGGATTGATTGGTTTCCGTGTGGCAAAGTGCTGCCTTTTCCATGTGCCAAACCTCCTCCCACAGGTTCTCACGCAGTGCCAGCTCCCTGCCCAGTGTCAGGCTGCTTTCAGGGACCATCATGGTCCCTCTCCTCCTTTCTAGCCTGGAGATCCCAAGTCTTAGCTGGGAAGGCAATGCCTGTGTGTGTTTGCCTTGGAAAGTGCAATACAGGCTGAGTTTCGGACTCTCAGTGCTGCATCTGGCCGTGTCCCACAGGGCTGGGTTCAGGACAGCCTCTCCCTGTGCAGGAGCTGCTTTTCCTGGTGACCTGAGCATGTGTCCTAGGGTGATTTTATGATGCTTGTATCCCCAGTGGTCTGTTCTGTTTATGCTGGATATTAAGTTCTGCACCTTTAGGACTGGTTCTGAGAGTGAAGGGGGAGAGAAGAAGTGTGGAGTTTGTTTTCAGAACCTGCACTTGCTCCCCTGCATCCTTCAAGACCGTGTTGTCTGCAGTGGACAGCAGGAGAGAGCTCTCCTTTGCTTTTCGTTAGGTTTTTGGCCAGCTGAGGCAGAGAAGTTCCCCAGACTGTGGCTTTTCTTTTTCTTGGAACTGATCAGCCCTGCTCTGGACTGAAAACCCAGAAAAACACCATGAGCTCACACCTGTGGCCCACCAGGGCCCAGGACATGGCATTTTCCAGCACAGGAGGGACTGATAGAGCTCCACCTCACAGCAAGGACTTTCTGAATTTGCCATCTCTTCAGAGCTGAAAGAGGATTTACTGTTAAATATTATTCATTTTTTTATGCTTGTGAATACTTTGCTTGTTAAATAAACAGTTTTTTTCCACTTTTCCCCAAGGAAATCTTTTCCTGAACCAGTTGGGGAGGGGGCCACTTGAATCTGCTTTCTAGAGAGATCCCTTTGGAGATTTCTTCCCAAATTTGCCCTAAACTAGGACAAATACATTTTTTGTCGTCCAGTGTGGGGCTCAAGAAAGTGGAAAAAACCTGTACTGATTGCATTTTGCTCTGTACTGGGATAAAGCAGTCAGTAGCCATGTTGCTTGAATTCATAATGTCTCTGGGTGGAGGCTTTCACGTGTTTCTGGTCCCTAGGCTTTTTGAGGTTTTAAACCAGGACAGCGTGGCTGGAGGTTGTGGTGACACACAGGGTCTTTGCTAGCCATGCTTATACTCTATTTTTTTTGTAATTGGCATCATTACTTTGGGAATTTTTGGGCCCCTCTTGCCCCCCAGCACCTTGTCGAGCTGGCTCCACTCCTTGCCAGGGGACAATAAGTCCATCTCTGCCATCCCCAGGATATAACAGGTCCTAGGATTTCCAGCTAGCCCTCAACCCTCCTGGGGGGCCCCTCTGCCCGTGTTTATCTCTAGGTGAGATGCCAGGAGCATTTAAAAAGCCGCAGGCTGGGGGGCAGAAAGCTGCAGCTGCTGCCCGGAGCCAGGCTGCGGCTGCTGCTTCGTTATTTACAGCTGCCTTTGGCTGCTCGTGAGCTTCTCCAGCAGCTCTGCTGGACACTGCTCACTGCCTGCCTGTCCCTGCACTGAAAGCCAGGAGTGTCTGTGCCCTCCAACTGGTGCCATCTGGCACCCCACCTTTGTACCAGCAGCGTACCCAGCTCGCCTGCCAGCTCGGGACAGAGCCAGCAGCAGAGATAACCCCTTAGGGGAGCTCTGCTGATTTTAAACTGCTTCCCAATATTGCTTCCCAATACTGACAGCAGATCCAAGCTGGAGCACAGGGGTGAAGGCGTGGGTTACATGGCAGAGCTGCATGCAGGCTGCATTCTGCAGGCTGGCTCCACGAAGGACTTCACCCATTATTCACCCAGGGTTATTCTGCTGCCCTTAGTTCTGGTCCCAGCCAGGCTGGCACCCCTCAGCCCAGCTCTCCTCGCTCCAGTCAGCTGTTCAGCCCTGCCAGAGCAGGGGCAGTGTGACCAGGCTGCCAGGCTCTGTGTGACCAAGCCGTGCTCTGGAAGGACAGCATCTGTCTGCCCGTGCTGGGGGGGTCTGACACCTAAACGTGGGCCAAATGGCATCTTCCCAGGTGCCCACTGGGTGCAGATGCAGGGCTGATGGAGCAGAGAGGGTGGATGGATCCCACAGCCAGCTCTGCCTGCTCTGCTCTTGTCCCTGCTGTTGGTCCCCACGCGCCCTGGCAGCCCCACGGGGTGTGAGGCTGCAGCTGCCATATGTTCCCCATAAAAACACTCCTTGGCCCGTTCCCCGGCGTTTCCTGCCGCTGCCACACGTGCCCAGGATCCCACATGCCTCACAAGCCGTTCACCAACTGCAGCCTGGCAGATGGAGGAGCCAGGCATGGCTTTGCAGTAGGAGAGGCAGGACTCCACGGGCTCTGTTTGTTCTTGGGTTGTTCAGCAGAGGAAGCAGCAGAGGAAGGAGGGAAGGAGAGCTGGCAGCCACCCCTGCAAATTGCCCCTCTGCAGAAGGGGCAAGACCTTCCCATCCCCACTCCCCATCCTGTGAGCCCTTCTTGGGCTGCACAAAGTGTTTTCACCTGGTGTCACTAGTTTAAAGGCAGCTGGAAATGGTGTGAGTGTCCTGGGTAGATGGAGACTATCCTTCCTCCCAGGCAGGTGGTACTGGTTTTGTTTTGGTGGCAGATGGCCAGTCAGCATTAAGAGCAAAGGCAGAAAATCAGTCCTCAGAGGGAGCAGAGATTTATTGCGGTAGGAAATTAAAAATCTATGCGTCAGCTTTTGGAGTAACTCCTGTTCTGCCTTTATCTCTTTGGGGGGGTGAGGGCTCCGTGTCCAGCCCTGCTCTGTGGCAGGGAGGTCGGAAGGAGCTCAGGGAGCTGAAGGCACATCCCTTGGCCCTGGGTGTACATTGAGGGCAGTGACTGGACCGAGCTGGTGTCTCTCCTGCCTTGGGTGGCAGAGTGTGACCAGAGCAGTGTCAGCTCTGAGCACAGCAGATGAGTGTCCCGGCCCCAGCAGTGAAATATCTTCATGCCACACCAGTTGAGATGCTGTGAAGAGCCAGGTGCTCCCACAGGGGTACATCTGTGGTGGGCTCCTGCTGGGCACAGAGGGGTTTCTCCTGACAAGTCCTTTTACTTTGTGCTGTTCTCCAATGACTTTGTGCCTCGGTGGCATGGTGCCACCGTGGTCCTCGAGGACACAAGGGGATGCAGAGCAGGTTCTTGGGCTAAGGGTGGGCAGCAGGCAGGTAAGGACACAGGCAGGGTGGGGACATGGACATAAACAGCCATCTGCTCCCTGCAGATGGGGTCAGTGCTGGTCTGTGCCCACCAAGGTGGTGGCAGGTGTTCCCCAAGCAGTGTGGCCCCAGGGTGAGGCTGGATTTAGGTGCTGCTGATGCCACCAGAGCTGCTGAGCTCCAAGAATTGTTTCACATCCTCAGCTCCCTGCTGCAGGAGCCAGGCCATGAGCTTTGCAGCCCAGCACAGCTCTCTGCCCAGAAATTAAAAGAAGAAACATAAAAATATCAGGCTCCAGGGAAGTGATGGCTCCTGGGGTGCAGCCAGTTACCACTCTTAGGGAGAGATCCACCTTACCCACTGCTGCTGCTGGTTTTCTCTGACCTCTCACTCTGGTCCAAGGTGAGCACACGTTAATCCCCAAGCCCGTGGGAAAGCTGCCACAGGAAGGACGCTCAGAGCCACAGCCTAGAGAAGGCAGGTTGTACCTGCTGCTGTGCACTCTACTGCTTCTCCAGGAGTGGATAAATCCTGCTTAGGAGGACGCTCGTCCTCTTTTATTTAATTTCCTGGTAATGCTTCTGCAGCATCCAAGTCTTATCAGGAGAGGAGCAGCTTAAGAGGCCGGTAAAGGAGTTTTTATTGTCAGTATCCACCTCTTTATTCCCCTCTCCCCTTTCACGCTGGATGGCAGGCTGGTTGTGGCTGAAGTGAGGTGTGCGTTCTTTCCCTTTTGTCTGTTAAAGCCGCAAAGATTTCCCGGGTAACCAATTCTGATGGTAATTTGGGCTGCGGGAGACGCCGCTGTCCCTGGGCTGTCCCCGGCTGTGGCTCAGCCGCGGGTTCCCTGGGCAGGAGTGAGGGTGACACCGACGGCCCCACTGCCCACAGAAGGACAAATCTGGGGTCACAACTGGGCAGCTCTGCTCTGGGACTCGCCTTTGCTCTGTGACTCGGTGAGCAAACCCCGTGCCTCTGTTTCCCCATCGCACTGGGCTCAGCCACATCCTCCGAGGCATCCCAGCGCCCCGAGCCCCGCTGCTGCTCATCCTGCTCGTGTTCATCTGCTGCGGGGGCTTGTGCCGGGGGGGGCTGCCATTGCTGTGGGCACCAGGGGTGGCATGAAAGGAGGGAGTGTCCCCTGGGAAGCCAGCAGCTCGGTCTCTGGCATTCTCCCTGGCCGTGCCGGGCGTGTGGAGACGCAGTGCTGCATTCAGCCGCCTTTTTCAGCTGCACACAATGGCCCTGGATAACGTTTGTTTGAGAAGATTGGTTGGATCGCGTGATTCTTTTTTTGTTGTGGTTGTTACTGTTGTTCTTTTAAATGCTCAGGGGAGTAGCAGAGCAGCTAATGAGGCGGCGCAGAGACAGTCGCTGGGGAGCTGGTCCCGCCTGTGCTTCCCTGCAGCTGCACTCTCCTGGCGATGGAGCTGGCTCTGCTCCCGCTGGGAGCAGTGATGGGTGCGGCGCTCCCCGTGCTCAGGGCGTGCTGCTCCTCACCACTTCCCTTCCCCTGGCCTCGCTGTTTTTTTCTCCAGCCACGTGGGAGGGGAAAGCCAGGAGCACCCGTCCAGCTGGGCACAGGGAATGGGTCACCTGGCAGCGGTGACATCCCACCAGCACAGAGCACAGCTCGCCCATGGCCAGCGCTGTGCCCCTGAGCCTGGGCAGACTCACCTGGTGCTGTGAGCTCTCCTGCCTCCCATGGCAGACATGGCATCCTCCCTCAGAGGCTTTTGGGGGGTTACCTGGGGATCAGGCTCGGCACAGGGCTGTCTTTGGTGGCAATGATGTCCTCAAGCCCCAAGCTCTGTGTGCTGGTGTGGAGCTGCCAGGAGCTCCCGTCCCCTCCAGCCCCATGTGCTGTCCCTCTTGGCTCTGCAGCCAGTGCCAAACGCACTGCTGGGGGTGTCAGAAACGCAGACAGACCGTGTTAGATGGATGATGCATCAAATCCTAAACTGATAAGAGACGGGACAATCAGTGTGTTGTCAAAAGGCCAGGAAGGATCTCTTTAAAATAGACTAAATAGTCTGGACAGGAACAAGCAATGAGCAGCAGAGAAACAACGGCACGTTCAGCACTTTGTTTTTTCTGTCTGGGCTCTGCGTGTTGCCATCTGTGCTGTGCTCCGTGGCCATCCCGTGGTGCTGGGATTGCTCCCCCAAAGCAGGCTCACAGCCTGCAGCCATGGCTGGCATTGCTCTGGGGTGCCAAGGGCAGCTTTTACACCACCTTCCCCTGGGCTGGATCTTCCCATCTTCTGGTTGTCTCCAAGATGTCCCTGGGCTGATGGTGGAGGTTTGGCTGTAGTAGCAGAGCTGAGCCTGCCTTAATCCCAGTTTTTAGACTGGCTGAAGTTGTTTTTACTTATCTGTGATATTGCTGAGCTGTGTTACACAACACGAATAAGCCAACCCTTGAGTTTGCTCTTTAAGCTGTGCAGAATGGCAGAGGGAGCTCTGCCTGCGCCAGGGCCACTGTCTCCCCTGACCCTCAGGGAATGTGGCCAGAGCCACACCACCAGTAGCTGACCCCACACAGATCTGCCGTCTAAAGGAGCGCAGTGCTGAGGCAGGAGTGGGACAATGGGGTGCTGGGTGTCATTTACCCTTGTGCGGCATCTCCAGGAATGTCCCCGTGCCTGAGCTGCTGGTGCTGTGGCAGGGACAGGCACCGCTCTGCACAGGAGGACGGGGCTGTGGCTGTCCCAGGAAGGGACTGGGACAATCCCCGTCCGTGGGACAGTGCCGCAGGTGCAGCGGGGCTGCCCTCCAGAGGGCTGGGCGTGGCGGGGATGCATTACAGCCTGTCCCTGTGCTTGCAGCGCAGCCATGTGATGCCGGAGGAGCGCGGTGGCGATGATATGGAATGTGGGCAGCTGCCTTCGGACACGCTCCGACAGGTGACGGTCCAGCGCCACCCCCTCTACGGATTCGGCTTTGTGGCTGGCAGCGAGAGGCCGGTGGTGGTGCGGTCGGTGGCAGCAGGTAGGGAGGGTCTGGGGGTGGTCCTGGACACCTGCAGCGTGCCAGGAAACGCAGCGGCACTTCCCCCTGCTGGGACACCCCTGCCTGGGCTCCTGTCGTCCTCTCCTGTCCCCTCTGGTGGGCCTGCAGGGTGTCCTCCACAGCCACATAGGTGGGCGAACGCTTTGGGGATGCTTGGGACCCTCCTGCTTCCCCTCCACCCCGCAGCTCCGGGATGCCTGGGTTGGGCCTGACCCTCTCTCCTGGCAGGCGGCCCCTCTGAGGATAAACTCCTGCCAGGAGACCAGATCTTGGCCATCAACGATGAGGATGTGAGTGAAGCCCCCAGAGAGAGATTCATCGAGCTTGTCAGGTGAGGACAACGCTTGTCCCTCATCGCCTCTGGGGAGGGGCTCATGCCAGGCTGATGTGCCCACAGCTGAAGCCTTGGGGTGTCAGTGCACACCCACGTCACCAGTGGTCACTGCTGGGGTGGGGAGCTCCCAGCCTGAGCAGTGGGAGTGCCTTGGAGCAAGTGCCACAGCCATTCCCAGCTGGCCCAGGAGTGGGGAAGCGTCCACAGCCACATTGTCAAGCACCCCAAGGAGCCCACAAAAGTCCCGGCCACCACTGGGCTGGGAAGGGTGGGATGTGCTCTCAGGTGCACACGTTGAGGTCCATCACCGTAAGGTCCATCTTCATTTCTCCTTTCTGTCGCAGGAAGGCCGAGGACTTCATCATCCTCACGGTCCTGCACACCCACCAGGTGAGACTGGCAGGGCCATGGGCAGCTCCAGGGGAGCCAGGACAGGGCTGAAAAACTCTTTTGGAGACCAAGGCGGGGTCCCTGCAGACCCTGGGAGACCACTCAGGCAGCTCAACTGATTCCTTGGACCCCTGTTCCACCACCCCAAGGCTCTTCCGAGGGCTGCCAGGGCCCTTTGGGGTCAGTGGATGTCCAGCCATGTCCCCGTCCTCGCCACCAGGAGGGAGGGAGAAAAAATATTCCCAAAGCCATACGGTTTGCTGAGGACATCGTGTGTGTGTGATGGAGTAACCCATCGTGCCAGAGGTGGCAGGGAAGGGTCACTGCTGGCTCGGGAGCCCCTGGGGAGCTGAGAGGGCCGGGCTGCAGGAGGGCTGGAGATGCTGCTGCCGCCAGAGGCACCGTTTGTGCTTCACCGGGTCTTTGATGTTGGGGAAGGAGAGAAGTGTGAGAGCTCCCCTGTGCTCCTCTCCGGGAAGGAGATGCCTCCACCCCGTGCTGCTCTGTCAGCAGCGGGGGCGTGTGCCACACTCCAAAAAAGCTTTTTTCCTCCTGGCCCGGGATGGCTGCCAGCCAGGACAGGTGGCTCAGCTGGTGCTGGCACCTTCAGACACTCACAGCTCTGTGGCACGGCTGTCTCTGTGCTGGAGTATGGGCAGGCACTGCCACCAGAACATCCTGCAGGGATGCCCGGGGTCCTGCCATCTCCCTGGGGCTGCAAACCCACATCCAAAGGGTTCATCTCTCTCATCCAACTGGTGCCAGTGCCTCCAAGCAAGACCTGGCTGGCATCTGCTGGAGCTCAGCCTGCACAAGGGGTGCCAGGCACAGGTGCTCACTGGGGTGCAGCCTCCCTGCCACACTGATGCTGCTGGTGTGACTGCAGGGGCTGCTGCTCATCCTTCTGGCCCTGCCTGCAGTGCTGTGTAAGCACAGCCAAGGGGGTTTGCTTTCCACCCTCCCCATTTCATGGTTTGCTGCCCACTCCCCATCATCACGCTGCCTCCAGAGGGGTTTCCTCTGGGCCCCGTGTGTGCCTTTCTCCACACCCTGGCTCCAAGGGCAGGCAGAGGCAGGTGATTTACCCAGCGCTCTCTTTCCAGTCTCCCAAATCTGCTTTCATCAGCGCAGCCAAGAAGGCGAAGCTGAGGTCCAACCCGGCCAAAGTCCGATTTTCAGAGCAGGTGACAGTCGGCGAGACAGACCCAGTAAGTGCTGCCCTGCCCTCCCCTGTGCTTCAGCCCCTTGGGGTGTCCCCAGGGCCGTGGGGTGTGAGGTGGTTGGGGCCCACAGGGCTCCTCATCCCTGATTTGGGCTCTGCAGGTGAGAGCAGCTGTCTGGCCTGGGGAGCCCCACAGGACAGAGGGCCCTGGGCACAGTCAGTGCGTTGGGTCACTGCTGGGGGGACTTTGTGTGGTCCTCCGCTGTCCCTCTGAAGGAACTCCAAAAACTCCCCTTAGAAACCTGGTCTCAACTGAGTTCCCCTGAGCATCCAGGGGAGGCATCCAAGCAATGCCAATGCCTGCCCTAAGGAAGATCTGTGGCTTCCAGCCTGATCCCAAAAGCTCTGAAGTGCTTGTATGTGGGGCAGGGTGACCAGGGCACTGCTGAATGGCTGTGGAAGCTGAAGAGTCCCAGCCCAGTGCTTTTATCTCTTAATCGCTGAAAGGTTTTATTAACAACAAAACAAAACTGGGGAAAAAAAACCCCTGTAAAGCGCTTGTAGCACGTTCTATTTTTAAGCAAAATCAATTAGGTAATTATCTGATTGAAATGCTTCTCACCAAATAAAATCAGCCTTCTCCCAACTTCCTGCAGAGGGGATGTGCAGGGTTGAGGGGGGATAGGCTTGGGGTAAGGGTCAGGAAAGGGGGATCAGCTCTGAGCCACCCCAGCCATCCATCCCTCCCCTCTGGGACACCAGCTGGGGAGCGGGACAGGCTGCCAGGCATGGGCCCTGGGATGTGCTGGACAGAGCAGGATGCTCTGTTCCCACTGCAGCTGCCGGGAGCTGAATCTGTCAGGCAGCTCTGAATTGCCTCAGCTCTGTGCTGCTTGATGGCTCAACAGAATGCTGGGTTTTCAGGGGAAATGTGCCTCTTAGCACAAAAGCCCAGAGCAGCAGAGGATGCCACGAGCGCTCCATCACTGACACTCTCTCTCTCCCCACCCTCCCTCCGTCTCTCCGTGCCCCCCACCCTCCTCTCCTCCCCCTTTGCCGGCCCCACATGCCAGGACATGCTGAAGAAAGAAGCTCTTCTGCTCATTCCCAACGTGCTGAAGGTTTTCCTGGAGAACGGGCAGATCAAATCCTTCACATTCGATGGGCGAACCACTGTGAAGGTGAGCCCCCTCCTCTCCCCTCCCCACGGCACCATGACACTCCTCTCCTCCCACCTGCCCAATCCATTTTTCCTCTCCTGTTTCCTGTGCACGAACACCACAGCAGTGCTGGGCTGGCTGTGAGCTGCTCTGGTGTGATGGATGGCCCGTCTGCCTCCCCAGGCAGCACGCTCTGCAGCTGGCAGGGATGGGCGTTTGCTGGCTCTCTGCCTCTCCTCACTTCTCTCCTTGCCCTGAGCCTGCCCTCCAGCCAGGGTGGGCACTCCTGCCAGGGGACAGCTCCCTCAGCACCCCAAGGTGTTACCCCAGCCCCTGGGGCTTTGGTTACCTCCCTGTGCAAAGTCACTGGGTGCCATCCTGTGGACCCTCTGAGCCTCATCCTGGCATGGTGCTGGTTGCCAGAGAAGAGTGGGCTCTCAGTGAGGTCCCAGCTCCCCCTCGGGAAGGAGCCAGTGCCTTCCCACCCAAGGCTGTCCGTGGCATTTGCAGGACGTGATGGTGACATTGCAGGACCGCCTGTCGCTGAGACACATCGAGCACTTTGCCCTGGTCCTGGAGTATTCCAGCCCGGAGCAGAGCCACCGCTTCCTGCTGCTCCAGGACAAGCAGCCGCTGGCCCACGTAAGCTGCTGGGTGTGGGAGGGTGTTGGGATGGCCGAGGTGAGGGCCTGGGCACAGTGTGGGGCTTGGCTGGGATTGTGCTGTGGGGTGGCACAGCCTCTCCTTGCCTCTGGCATGGTCCTGCAGACTCAGGGGTGAAAAGGGTGGCCAAAGAGGGAGACAGTCAGGGTTTTACCCATCCCACACTGACAGCACCCTGGAGCTGCTCTGTGCTCCAGCCTGGGCAGCTGCAGACAGCACTCATGGGCATCCTTGGCTGGGAGAGCCAATAAGCTGGTGCTGCCCAGACCAGGGATAAAACGGGAATCATGGAGCACACATTAGCCTGAGTGGCATAAAGCCTCCAGCACCAGGCAAAGCTGTCACACCAAAAAAAGGCTGGGATAGTGCTGGGATGAAAGGTGGTGCATGGAGGAGAGAAACAAATATCACACCAGAAGAGAGGAGAGGGCATCTCATGCAGCTAAAGGTTCCTGGGCTCAGTGCTCCCCTCTGCTCCTGCCACAGGTTGTGCAAAGAACACACTACCACGGCATGAGATGTCTCTTCCGTGTGAGCTTCTTCCCCAAGGACCCCGTGGAGCTGCTGCGCAGGGACCCCGCAGCTTTCGAGTACCTGTACATCCAGGTAGGGCCTGGGAGCCGGTGGTGCTCGTGGCCCACACGTCTGCCAAGGCTGTGCCCTGTGGTGGCACCCCTCAGGTGGCCATGGCCTGTCCCTGTGGCTGTCTGAGGACACCTCTTCTCCCTCCCGCAGAGCCGCAACGATGTGATCAGAGAGCGCTTCGGCACAGACCCCAAGCCCGAGATGCTGCTGGGGCTGGCTGCCCTCCACATCTACATCACTGTCTCAGCCACGCGCCCCAGCCAGAAGGTCTCCCTCAAGAACGTGGAGTGAGTCCTCCTCCCCGTCCCCAGGCGTCCACACAGCACTCCTTTGTTGTCCCTTCCCTGTGTCCCTGTGTCCCAGCTGCGTTTTGGGGTGAGATGCTCTGAGAGCCCCCCCTGAGCTGGGCGGCGGCTCAGGGGCTTGGCAGCAGTGACAGCCAGTCCCTGGTCCCACCACGGGGCTGTGTGGGACCCCTCACACTGACATCCACCTGCATGCATCAGCCAGGGCTGGGGACATTTGCTATGAGCCCGGGATCATTTCCATGGGAACCTGGGCTGATTTTCCGCCTGCATCCGAGGCAAGGAGACGTGGCTGTGTAATCTCAGCCTGTCACCAAGCTGTGCAGCACTGGCTCAGCCCTCCTGTGGCTCCTGGGGGACCTAAACCCATACCCAGCCCATCTGTGCAGGCTGGCCTTGCCCAGTCAGCACGGGGGGGAAGGAGGGAGGGGTCACTCCCAGAGGACCCCAAAACAGGTTTGGGAATTTGCCCTGCGTCCCCTAAGCTTACATGAAGGTGAGTGGGAGCTGGGGTCTGCTGCAGAGTGTGGCACTGCTGTTCCCCAGCCTGATGCTGTAGCTGTGTCACCCTTGGGGACCCGAGCTGGGGGCTGCTGCTGTTCCTGTGGCACCAAGGACCTGCTGGTGTGGCTCCAGCTCCCTCTGACGACAAGAGGATGCTCTGGGACAGTTTTCTGTCCCTCTCTGCCCGCTGGCAGTGTCTCCGACCTGGCAGCTCATGCAGGTTTCCCTCCCCACAGGAAGGAGTGGGGCCTGGAGCCCTTCCTGCCCCCCTCGCTCCTGCAGCTCATCAAAGAGAAGAGCCTCCGGAAATCCCTCTCGCAGCAGCTCAAAGCCCACCAGCACCAGCCTGGCGGCACCAAGGTAAGCCCAGCCCACTGTTCAGGGCGGGTGGGGTGGCCCCACCCCAGCCTGTTGTCCCCAGCTTCGTGGGGACTCGTTATTAAATCCCCTGGGATGGGAGATAAATCCCTTCATCCCCCTCACTCCACCTCCCACCCAGAGGTAGAAACTCTCTCTCCTGAATCCGCTTCCAAGAGCTGATCAGGATTGCAGGGAGTGCAGCGAGGATCAGGGCTGAGATCAGCCGAAGCTTGGCTGAAGTGGCACACATCAGTTCATTGTTATCTCTGCTTATGGGCTTGCAAAGCTCTGGGGACAACTGCTGAGCCACTGCCTGGGTCCCTGCGGCCTTCACAGCTCCCCAGGGAGGGAGGGAGGGTTGTACATCTTAGGGGGGTTACACATCCAGCACTGGGGTTCCTTCCTGGCTGTGCCTCTGCTCTGAGTTACCTCCCAACAGCTTCCCAGGAGGCAGGGGAGTGGGGACCCCCCTCACCCACAGCTCAGACTCGCTGCCAGCACAGCCCATGCCTGACAACTTGCTGTGCACCCCTACTCCTGAGCCCCCAGGTCTGCCCCAGCCTCCTGCACCTCTTCCCCCTCACGTGCTCATGGTGATCCCCTGTGTGGTGTGTTTTGTCAGGTCTCCACAGCCCAGGCAAAGCTGCAGTACCTGAGGATCCTGAACGAGCTGCCCACCTTTGCTGGGGTTCTCTTCAACACAGTGGGACTGGTATGGTAATTCAGGCTGGGCTGGGAGGTGCCTGCTCCTGGCTGTGTGCTGGGGGGGAGCCAGGGGACATGTGGCCTCACAGAAATCACTTCCCTCAGTCTCTTGCCCTGCCCTGCTGAGCTCCAAGCCCACCCAGCAAAGCCTTTGGAGCCTCTGCTGTCAGTGGGTCAGATTTTCAGGTCTGCAGGGTCAGGATCTGTTCCTGCCAGCCTGTGGGGCAGCAAGATGACCTCCTCAGTGAGGTTGGAGTAGTTTCAGGCATGTGTTTGTGCCCTGGCACATCCTGCCATCCATCCTGGAGGAGGGCAACTCCTGGCCAAGGCCAGGAGTGTTCTCTGAGGTGTTCTCTGCTTGCCCACACAGCCCTGGCTGGGCTTGCTGCCTCTGTCACAGGAGCTCCACCCTGATCACTGCCACAGCCATCCTTCACCTCCACTGCTCACCCAAACCCCCTCAGCAGGAGGAAAGCCTCCCACAAAGGCTCCCCGCTGCCTGGCTCACCCCTTCATCCCCCTCACTCCACCTCCCACCCAGAGGTTGGTCCCCATGTAGGTGTCCCCTCTCTGCCATCCTTCCCTTTACCGCCACCCGTGGTCTCAGCATTTCCCTGGCTCCCCGTGCTTTGCCTACTGGGTCCCATCTCTGGCAGCCTTTGGTCTGCTCTGCCCTTCAGCTCCCAGCTCAAAGGGCTGCCTGCAGGAAATCAGTTGGTGCCATGGCAGAGCAGTCAGAGCCTGCTCCTGACACTGCCTGAGTAGACAGCATTTTTTTTTTTTAATCTCTGACACCAAAGCAATGCCTCTGAGCCAGCCTGGGTGTTGAACTGTGTTGAAGTGATAAAAAGTATTCCCTCATTATCTTCTGCAATGGTCTGCCCAGCTCCTCTGCCCCTCCACACCTGGCTTGAAGCATCCTTTTAGACCAGAGTAAGAAACATCTCGATTTCCAGTGAAGGCTTTGGTCTTTCTTCTTTTCTGAAATACATTCACTCCCTCCTTTGCTTCCTTCTCTCGGAGGCAATGTCAGATCAGACAGATTTGTAACACACTTACTTCAGTGTAGTGATACCAGTGAGCCTGAATATTTCATGTGGACAGTCAGTTCAGAGCTTTACTTTTAAATAGCCTTGGCATCCTGCACACCACTCCCAGCTCTGCACAGGGACTCAGGGGGGCAGGTTGATGGCACCAGCCTTACCTACAGCTCTACAAGAGCCATCCTGGACCTGCCCAAGCTGCCAGCATTGATGTTTGGTTCCATGGAAAGAGCCAGGTGCAGCCTGTGCCACCCTGGGATGTGGGCCTGATATTTCTGGGCCTGAGAGATTTCAGCCTGCTGGCAGCTGCTAGCTTTTTCCCAAGGAAAAATTTCTCAAGAAAGCTTCTTCTCAAAACAATCTTGGCAAACAACTCTCCATTCTCAAAACAATCCTTCTCCAGGTGGTGTGTTGCTGTTTCTCTGGTTTAACCAGTGGCATTAGAGAGGTGTCGTTCCTATTCACCAACCATGTTAAGTCTGTATGGGAACACCTTATAAGAGGTGGTAAGAATTAGACAAATTTTCTATGCTCTTTGCCTTCTGAAATATTTAGAGTCTTTCATCTTTCTTTCCTGCCCTACAGCAACACTGGGGTGTGTTTGTTGACCCCTGTGTGTCTGTCTGTCTCTCTCTCCATGTCCCTGTGCCACCAGGACGAGAAGCAGCCAGCCACCACCCTGCTGGTGGGACCCCGGCACGGCATCAGCCACGTCATTGACCTCAAGACCAACCTCACCACGGTGCTGTCGGAGTTCAGCAAGGTCAGCAAGATCCAGCTGTTCAGGGAGAACCAGGGGGTGGCCCGGGTGGAGACGAGCATCCTGGATGCCAAGGTAGGCACGTGTGGAGGCAGGGAGGGGTGGAGATGGGGCTGGGGGTTTGGGGACAGCCTTTGAGGGGATTCATGTCACAGCTGTGTGCTGGACAGTCTACCTGGGGATTCCTAGACACTCCAAAACCCCTTTCACACCGGGGTTTGCAGCATCTCCCCTGCTGGTCTGACTCCTTGTGCTGTACAGGCTGGGATTGCTGCTGAGGGCCACAGGGCAGGCATGGCCATGACCCATGGTGGCCTTTTGGCCATGACCCAGGGTGACAGGGCAGGCATGGTGGCCTTCTGGCCATGACCCAGGGCCACAGGGCAGGCATGGCCATGACCCATGGTGGCCTTTGGCTATGACCCAGGGTGACAGGGCAGGCATGGTGGCCTTCTGGCCATGACTCAGGGTGACAGGACAGGCATAGTGGCCTTCTGGCCATGACCCAGGACCACAGGGCAGGCATGGTGGCATTCTGGCCATGACCCAAACACCTACCTAATGGTCTAAGCAGGGTCCTCGGGGCAGGTGGGGGTGACACAGGCCAGGCAGGTAGCAGGACTCTTTGGGGGCAGGACAGCACCTCACCCTGCTCAGGGCTGGAGAGGAGCAGTGCATGGCCATGCCCGTGCTGGGTGCAGCTACTGGAAGGGACTGGGAGGTTTCATGCATTAGTAGCACTTGTGGAACTTGTCGAGCCAGGCAGGATTGTTGAATAAAGTGGAAATGATGGGAAGGAGGTGTCAGGCTGAGTGTGAGCACAGATGACTGTGTCCCCCTGGCTCAGTAGCCACCCCCTGGCTATCTCACCATTATCCTCCTCTTCAGCCCCCAGAGGCCTCCTGAGCCCTGTGTGTTACCCCCCATCTCCTGCTGGTTGTTGTGTAGTGCCCTGCTGGTTCTGATAGTCAATCCCCTCTTCACCCTCATGGGTCCCAAACCCTCCAGGAAAAGCGCCAGCAATACAGTAAGATCTTTATTTATTTATTTGGTGCCTAGTGCATCAGCCACAAGATCCTAAAGAGATCTTCCCTTGGCCTTTGCTCAGGTTTTTAACAAGCTGGGACAGACTCAAAGGCTGATAGCTGTGTGTCTCCAGGGCATCCACCCTGCACCCAGCTCTCCCTGCCCCTTGGGGAAGGACAGCTGAGAGGCAGAGACCTCACAGATAAAAGCCAAGCCTCATCTTCTCTCCTCCTCTCCTCCCATTTTGAGTTCAACAGGACAGAGTTAGGATTGAGTTTGGAGTTAATTAGTCAGGAGCAGTTCTTGGCAGAGACAATGGGGCCAGGACTCTGTGGGGCAGGGAGGTGCTGCTGCACAGGTGTATCTGCACAAGCCCTCGGAGCCTTTGGCTGTGGGTCAGCTTTCCTGGCCCTGCATTCATCCCTCTTTCCCCCCAGACTGATGATGCTGAGCTGCTTTGCCAGCTGTCTCTGTGTTCCATCTCCTGCAAGGTCTCAAAGCCTCAGCCCTCCCTACAGTCCTTTCTTTGCACTGTGTCAGAGTCTCACAGATGTAATCATGGTGGATTTGTTTAGGATTCTCCTGCTGCCTCCTGTCCTGGTGGATTTCAGCACTTTCTCCCACCTGGCTCATTAATTCCTCCAAGTCTGTTTTCCTGCTGCGGTTGTGCCTGGTCCAGCAGCTCTGCTAACCTGCAGTAACACCCCAGCAGCCTCTGCCAGAGCTGTGTTAATCCTCATCCCCTCTGCTTCAGCTCTCCCCTCCACAGCCTCATCCACAAAGCCCTTTTCTTTGCATTCCTAATTCACTGGGTGTTGGTCAACTGTAACGTTTTTAACATTCCCTCTTCTGCATCCCACCGAGGCCAGCTGCTGTGCAGTTAAAGCCTTGGTGTCCTGCTGTGCCTGTCCTAACCCTTCAAAGCCCTCAGGCTCCCCTGCTGCAGCCTGGGCAGGTGGAACCCTCCTTGCCCAGCCCCTCCAGCTGCCTGTGCTGTGCAGGAATTCATCAATTTACTCTTAGAGAGCAGGAATAACCAGGGGGTATTGCCTGCACCACGAGTGACCCTGCTGGCTCCTCCTGCTGCCCACGCCCCTGGGATTTGTGTGCATAAAATCACCGTATTAATGCATTAATAATAGGCTAATCATGACCCTGTTACTGCTCGTGGCTCACTGTGAGTGCTCTGAGCATGGCTGTCCCCGTTGTCACCTGGCTCTGCTCCACGGCACTGAGCTCTTGGGGTGCTGCTGTCCTCTCCCTGGTGTGGGAGAGAGGACTGTTCCCCCCAGCACAGACTGGCCACAAGAGGGGCAGATGCTCTGGAGGCTTAGGTGATGCTGGCATCCATCTGCTCTGAATTAGGTGGCAATTCCCACACAGCTTGTCCACAGATCCTGCCAGCGCTGCTCCCCACAGCCATTCCCCGCTGCAGAAATCCACTCTGTACCTGCACCAGCCCTTTGCTGCTGCAGGAGCAGACTTTCTCCTGTGACCCTGCTATCCAGCCCCCCCAAAGGCTGGAGAAAAGCCAGCTCACTGGAGGAAGCCAGCTCACGTACTTGCTGCCAGCACGTCCGCATGCATGACGGCTTTATCTCCATGAGAAATTCCAGGCAGCTGCCTCTGGCCACCAAAAGCCCCTCTTGCCTGCCTGGAGTGGAGCAAGCACCCCATTTATGGATCTCAGCAGGCTCGGCAGCACCGTGCCAGGGCAGAGGCTGCTGTTATCTGTCTTCATTTAGCCATTATCCGAAGGGCTGGGTTTTAAAGCCAGAATGTCTGCTCCAGAATGAGGCATATGCTAATCCTACGCAGGACAGCGATGGATGAGGCAGGCTAAGAAAAGCAGGCAAAAAGATCATTACCTCACAGCGCTAATCTGCTCTCTGCAATTATTCCATTGCACTGAACGTGCCACTGGCTAAAGCCCTGGGTTGCAAATCAATCAGTTTCTGCCGTGAGTTGCAAACCATTAGAGGGCTCAAAGTAGTGTCCTGACTGCTCTGGGGACCTGTCAAATCCATGTCACCCCTGGAGCCTGTCAGAGCTCCACGGATTGCAGTGTAGGAGGGGAATGTCCCCCTGGGCTATTTCCCCCTGATGCCTGGCACTGCTGCTGGTGCTGGGGCAGCTCCCAGCCTGAATCTGTAGGAGGTGCTGGCTGAGTTACTGTGGAAACACAGATGGTCAGCGATGGTTTAGGGTTTGTGCAGAAAGACCATCTTGAATTGCTAAGTGTAGTTAAAATGATGGGTTAAACAAAGGGTCAGGTCATGGAGCAGCCCTCAGCTGGGAGGTCTGAACACCCTGACCAAACCAGCCAGCACAGTCCAGACATCCTTATCTGCTGCTGACCTGCAACCACAGCCCAGACTCACCTGCCGGGAAGGAGCTGGGGGAGATTTTCAGGTAACAAACAGGCTTGAGGACATCATAAACCATTTGCATTTATTTCGAGCAGAAAAGAAATACTGTTTGTCTTATGAATTATTCACTAGGTAGTTAATTGGTTTGTTTTGGAGCTTTTCCATCCTGGGCTTCAATTTCTGTTTAAAACAGCCCATTTGGGATACAAACCCAGGGCTGGTACCTCTGCTTTGCCTTCTTTAGCTTTTTGCCACTGTGGCAGGAGGGGGGCAAATGCTGAACCCCTCAGAGAGGAGTTGCACAACCTCAGGACAGAAGAACAAAAACCTCCAGGCTTCTGCTGCTGATTGCAAGGATTTTTGTTCCCTGAAAAATCTGTGACAGCTGCAGGGAGGAAAGGAGCATGTTTTGTTTCAACAGTCATGGAAGGACTGAGGAATTTTGCTTGGGAATGCTGAGGAAGTTGGGCAGGATCACACATCCCCAGCTGCACTGCAACGGTGCCAGTGGTCATTTTGCAGGTTCCAGAGCTCATTCTCACCTGGCAAAGCTTCCTTTCTGCTGGGGCTGCTGCTTCTCCGTTCTTCCTCCTCGTGTTTGAGCACTGATTCTGGAGCTCATATACTTGCTGGGGCAGGGAGGTGGCACAAGGTGATCTTTATGCATTAAGTTCGTCTTGCCAGGTTAGGGAGCTCAGCAATTCCCAGGGGCTTCCCCCTCCTGCTGGGAGCAGCATTTGAGAGTGGCCAATGCTTCTGAGCCAGCTCAGGATCGAGCTTTCAGGCATGCCATCCCCCTTACTCCCCGGTGCAGCACTGCAAAGTCCTCCTCTACCTCCCAGTAGCCCAGGAAGGACAATGTCAGCATCTCCTGCCTGGCACCTGGACAAGCCTGGCAGCCTGGACGGGGCACAGGGAGGTGACTGCTCCCCCAGGCTCCAAGGGTTTGTTCTTACTGAAATGTCTTTTCTAACGGAGCATTTCTCCTCCCTGATTCCCGCAGCTGCACACCGCTGGCCCTTTTGTTATCAACAGCCTTGACATTGGGACAAAGGCTGCTGAAGCACTCTGAACGTGAATGAAAGAACAGCTTGGGGACAGCAGGATCACCTGAGCCTGGACAAGCGTCTGCAGCTTAGCAGAGGAGCTGTCCCAGGCTGTGCCCTGTCCCAGGCTGGGCTCTGGGGCAGGAGCCCATGGCTCTGGCTGCTGGCCAGGTGCAATTCCATCAAAGACATCGGGGTAATTGACTTTGGTCTCCCAGCAGAGCCTGGAGCCAGCCGGCGATTAAGCCGAGATCAAAACTTGAGAGAGGAAAACAAAGGAGAAATTAACTCAGAAAGGTCCCTGGCTGCTGCTGCTGTGCCTGGAATGTGGCATTCACTGCTGTTGGTGTCCCAGGGTGTGCTCCCAGCCTGCTGTGGAAACAAGAACACTCTGCACAGCTGGGCTGAGCCCTCTCCTCTCCCCATGGAAGGAGCCGAGGAGCCCCTTCCTCTCCCAGGTGCTGGGATGGGACCCCTCGGAGCCCTCCCTGCTGAGCCAGCCCCAGCCTGGCTGTGCTCCCCTGAGCTGCTCGGGGCAGGGATGTGCTCGGTGCTGAGGCCAGTGCCCGATGTGTGTTTGCCAAACTCCAGCCTGAAAACAGTGGGGAGCCCCACCAGAGGCACCAGGGCAGGCGAGGCTGACATTCCTCTCAGCTCTGACTGGAGCCCCTGAGATTTCTCCTGCAGGAAGAGCGAGGATTTGGAGCGAGGATGGGCCCGCAGCTCCGGCTCCTTACACCGAATTAATCTTTATTTGCATCAAACCATTCTGAAACGCTGTCATCTCCTGAGAGAGAGGGAGGGACTCGGATTTCCTTTGGCTCGGTACCTGGGTGGGAGGGGCAGACACAGATCCCTGCTTGCAGTGGGATGTGGAGCAAAAGAATGGGATGTGAAGCAAGGGAATGGGATGTGAAGCAAAGGAATAGGATGTGAAGTAAAGGAATGGGATGTGAAGTAAAGGAATGGGATGTAAAGCACAGGAATGGGATGTGAAGCAAAGGAATGAGATGCAAAGCTAAGCAATGGGATGTGAAACCAAGGAATGGGATGTAAAGCTAAGGAATGGGATGTAAAGCAAATCACTGGGATGCAAAACTAAGCATTTCCCAGCTGCAGAACCACCCAGAGCACTGCCTGCAGGCACCCAGGACAGCAGCCAGCCAGAAACACGAGAGGCAAACAACATATGGAGAGGGTAAGTTTCCAAGCCTGCAAAGCCAAATTTGATTTGTTCATTTAAAAAAAAAATAATAAAAAAAAGCCCCAAACCTAACCAAAAAATGCAGCCCTCTAAGGAAGGAGGGACCTGCAGGTCTAAGCAAGGCAGTGCCCTTATTGATCAAGAAGTAGGAAATAGTGGTCCTAGTCACAAGCAGCCTGGTATTGATAGAGCTGAGTTAATAATGCTTAAGAGGAGAGAAGGAAAGGTCAATGTAGAAGTGAAAAATTGACTGCTGCCTCGTTAGGCCCAGGTGCCTGTATTATTAAATAAAAACTTGGCAGTGCACCTCAAGTAAACCAAGGAACATAAATTATGTAAATTCATCTCCCATCTTTCTGCTGCACTGCATTAAAGGAAGCAGGGAAAGACCCAAAGTACATGATAAAGGGGGGAGATTAAAGGAAATGCATATAATCTTAGAGGTTATAGTATGAATAGATGGGGTCATAAATTAATTTCAGTATGAGGACTGTTAAAATCACCTAGCCTAACCCTGGCCAGAAAATTTCCTACAGACCTTTGTCTGAGCGAGAACATACCCTCCAGAAGGACAGTGAGATCTTACTTAAAAGCAGGGAATAATAGAAAAATCACTTTATCACTAATAAGCTAATGCAAAAGTCATTTCCTCTATCTAGTATAAATGTATTTTGTTTTACTTCACAGAGAGACTGGTTGCCAACCAGGAAACTTTGAATGAAAAAGTGTCCTTTCCTCATGGGGCCTAGAAAATCTAGGAAACCATTATGCATGAAAGATCAAACCATCAATAATTTCAGGCTGGTATTACGCATTTAGGTGTAGGAAGGGCATCCTTGTGAAAATTTCCTTCTTTCTTTACATGTTGGCACATTACAGGTCAGAGATGAACCTTTACCTGGGCATCCCACTGGGAATCCGATGTCTGGCCAGTTTTTAGGGCAGTAGGATTATCCCAGCTAAGTTTGCTCCTCTGTAAAACTCGGAGTTTTCATCCTAAAGGATGAAACACAGACAGGCATTTCTGCTTTGCCCTCCCAAGGAAGCAGAGCCCTGGGGGCCACTGAGGAGCTGCAGCAGCAAGAATGTGCCCATGAGAATGAGGAACAGGATGGGTGGAGGGCGTGAGACAGGCCAGAGGTGCACCGTGGGAGGACAGCCAGGGATTTTCCAGGCTGATAACTTGTTCCCCGCCAGTAACCAACATAATCTCCTGATTAGCAGCTGGGAAAAAGGGTTCTGCACCTTGTGGCCAGGGCAGGGAGCAGGGCTCAGAAGAACAGCACAGTTTTTGCCCCTGCTGCATCCCTCCCTGCCTTGCAGCTGCTCACAGAAGTCTCTGCCCCACCGGGTTTAGAAAACTTAGAAAGATTCGTGCTCTTCCAGGTTTGCTGCCTTCCTGTCAGGTTTGCTTAAGATTGAGCAGCAAGTTGAAAAAACTGCGGGGAGTTACACAGGGATAAAATAAAGGGATACAAAATAAACCCCAGCCCCGTGGGCACCAGGCCGGTCCTGACCTCAAGCACGAGCCCTGACTGCCTCTGACAGGAGGTTTCTGAGGGAAAGAAGGAGGTTTCTGAGGGAAAGAAGGAGGTTTCTGAGGGAAAGAAGGAGGTTTCTGAGGGAAAGAAGGGGGTTTCTGAGGAAAAGAAGGAGGTTTCTGAGGAAAAGAAGGAGGTTTCTGAGAGAAAGAAGCGGGTTTCTGAGGGAAAGAAGGAGGTTTCTGAGGGAAAGAAAGAGGTTTCTGAGGGAAAGGAGGTGAATCCCATTCGCCAGAAGCCATGGGTGTCACAAGGAAACCCAAAGCACAGACTGCAATTCTTCAGAGTTCTTATTTAGAGCAGCTCCCCACAAAGCTGCCCTAAATTTGCCACCTGAAACCCTCAGCACCGTGAGTTGTAAATGCTTCTTGCACCTGCTCACAAAGTCAATATTTGCTCAGCTCGCCCGTGCCTGGCTGTCTCCACAGCACCTCGTCAGCTTTGCCCACATGGAACAGGGTGAGCAAGGCTGCCAGTGCCTAAAAATAACACCTCCATTCTCTGCCACCCCTGATACCTCCTCTTTGTGGGATCATTTCCCAACGGAACAGGGCTGCAATCATGTTTTCTCTTTGCCTCTTGACCCCATGAATCACCTTCAGATCTGCTGGCTGCTTTCAGAGGGATGTGGCAGCAGGATGGACATCTCAAAGGCACCTGAGCTGTTGCAATCTCAGCAAAACTACCTAGTGGAGTGGAAGAGAGACACTCAATCTTACAGCCCCATGTGGGAAGGGCTCAGATCCTGTGCCAGAACTCTGTTGGTGAGCAGCAGAGAAGCCACCGAGGCCAAGGGAGATGCACAGCCTGACTGCAGCAGCTTTGCTCACAGTCAGTGTCTTTGTAAACAGCTCATAATCCCTGAGCAGGACACAGACCATGGCACTGTGGGCTCCCAGGCCATGGGGAGATCACACATTCACAAGAAAATACCAATTTTGGATGGCTCCAAGCTGCACCCGAAGTGATTTAATCCCTAATAACAATATTTTAACACTTGGCAATTGAAGAACTCTCACGCAGCTTCCCTGTCAGTATATCAGAGTAATCTTTTCTAAGCTGTAATGTTAATCAGGTTTAAGATTCCTCCTTTTCAGAGCAGAGTGCCACAGTTAACCCCAGCATGCCATGCATTTATTGCTGGAAGCCATTCTGGAGGCTGGACTTGCTTGCAGACCTGGTAGGGAGCTGGAAGCACCCTGGTGCTTCATCTGTAGTCAAGAAACATCAGTCAGGTGTATCTCAGTCCTGTTGCCCTTCAGGAGGACTGATCCAGGGGCTGCCTCCTGCCAGCAAGAACCTACAGTCCCATCTCTGGATGGGTGGGGGCATCCTGAGGCAGAGGTAGCTGAGCAGAGAGGGAAATGGGATCTCAGAGATGCTGGTCCCCACTGGGGCACTGGGGCTGCCCTGGGGGCTGCGTGGTGAGCACTGACAGGGAGGCAGTGAAGGTTCACAACCCTGTGCTGCTCTGCCTTGGTGGGATTCACTCATGGTGGAAACTCTCCCCTGGTTTTCCTTCTGGAAGGGGATTCTCAGCCCACTTCAGCCTCTTGGTTGGGCCTCCCAGGAGTGGGTATTTGTCAGCCATTGCCTCCCTCCCACTGGGATTTGTGTCCTCCCTTGCTGCTGACACTCCAAACCCTGCAGAACAAAGCAGGGAAAATGCACAAATACGTCCTCATTCAACAGATGGCTTGAAAAACCCAGGAGGGCTTAGCCCTGTGTAGAAGCCACTTGTTTTAAGGATGCTTCATACACAGAGTACACGGTCTCCTTTCATCACTTATGTCAAGACTGGAGCTGGGCTGAGAGGTGTCACCCCCTCACCACTGCATGCCTGCCTCCTTTGAGCTATGTTGAGAATCTCTTCACTCCTCTCCCTCTGGTTTGATACTTCCCTTTTGATCTGTGCCATCTCAGGTTTATTTTCCAAGATTCAGGAAGAGCCTTGTCAAGCAGGGGCAGAGCCTCTCAGCAGAGGAGGTTCACTTGTCAGGCTACTTCTCTTCTACATCAAGTTATTTCTTTTCCTTTCTCTTCCTGCACAGCAGCCAAAGAGGGAACTTCTTTACCCTGGCCCTGGGAGAAATCTGCCCCTGCCAGGGGCTGGCATGGCTTGGGGATCACATGCAGCTCTGGCCAGGGCTGATGGCTTCACACTCAAGTTTGTTGCACTTTATAATCCAGAGCATGACACTCTGGCCTAAGGTGGGCCTTCCTTTGCCAGAATTGGCTTGGTGGCTTACAGCAGCAAATATTAAGCAGAGCACAAAACTGGCCAGTGAGTACCAGGAACCTCTTGTGGTTATAAAACAAGAAAACCAAAATAGCTTTAATGCTTTTCACACTGTGTAGGCTTAAGTGTTTTTTAAAACAGCCTTGGTGTTCCCTGAATGTGGTAAATGAGTTCTTCTGAGTCCTGGAGGGCTCTCAGTGTGCAAGAGGCTGAGCGTGGCAGGACAGGCAGCCTGAGACAGCAGCAGTTCAGCACCCCCCAGTTGGCTCAGATATCTCCTGTAGATGGGTAAAAGGTCCTTTGGGTAGAGATGCTTTGTGCAAGGGTAGGTGAGGGCAGGATTTGCCTTTGCCATAACTATTGAAGGCACTTGTCAGTTTTTTCCGTCTCACGAGTCTGTCTTGAGCAGTGCTCGGGCTCAGAGGGTGCATGGACCCCTCCAGTGAGCTGTGCTGACACAGGCTGCTCTGCCCAGCCTGGCCCCAGCAGTGCACAGGACCTCACTGGGTGGGTAACAGTGAATCCCACCCCAACAGCTTCCCTGGGCTAGCTAACCTTCTCCTTGGGACAATCTGGGAACTGGGAGTTGCACTGTCTGCTGCTAGATTGTGCTGTGAGGTGATATGTGTCACACAGATCATGTCTGAGTTTGATTTCCCTTTAAAGCAAAGATCTATTTTAGCATGCAAATAAATGCTCTCCTAAAAGGGAAGGCACCATCTGCTCCCAAGCACAAAATTTAATTTTCCAAAGGGTTAGGTTTAAATAAGATCCTCAGTCTCAGAGTGGTAGCTGGGGGAACCTGTAATGGGGTTTGGCCCCTTTGGCATCTTGCTGGAAGCAGGTGTTTTAATTTATGGGAGGGAGACATGGTGCCTGCAGGGAAAGAGGAGTTCCTGTAGTGAAAGAGGAGTTCTGGCAGCTGGAGACTCCACAAACTCCCCGTGCTCCTCCCAAGACAGTGAAGGTTTAACAGGTGCCTGCAGGTGGGCACAGAGCACTGACATGGAGACAAAAGGATCAGAAGACATTGTTGTGGGTCCCTCATCCCTGGGGGAGTCAGCGAGCAGGAATCACAGCTGCAGCCACACTGTGCACAGCCGTTTGTTGGGTGAGCTGGAGCAAGGCTGTGCACCTGGCTGGTTTTTCATGTTGGGAGTGCTGCGAGCACCAGTTCCACCAGTACAGGGCCCAGCACAGCCCTTGTGCAGCTCTGGTCCCCATCAGCTCAGCCAGTGGCCCTCATGTGCTTTTCCTTTCTTGCCTTCCAGCCGCTGGTGTTGCTGATGGAGTGGCCTGAGGCCACCAACTTTGCCTGCCTCATCGCAGGCTACTGCCGTCTCCTGGTGGACTCCAAGAAGATGATCCTGTCCAGGGCCCCCAGCCAGCCTCCCCCACCTCAGATTATCAAGGCAGGTACGTTTCAGCCTCTGCTTTCTGTGCCAGCCCCTTCCCCAGCCTCCCTCCCCTCCCTCCCTCAGTGCTCTGCAGCATTAGGAAGGTGAAGCCTTTCTCTGACATCTCCCCTCTGCTCCCATCCACCTTGAGAACCAGCAGACTCCCTCTTTAAGCAGAAAGCAAGGAGCAGGGAGACAGGTCCTGGTTTTGGATCAGCCAAAATGACCTGTGGTATCAGCTCAGGCCCTAAACACTCACCATGAGTTGTGGCAGCTGCTGGGGCAGCTCCAGGAGGTGCTGTTTGAGAAGACCCTTAAAGCTGCCAGCCACAAGCTGGGCCCTCACAGAACAGCCCGGGCACTGCTGCAGGGGTGCAGCACACATTCCCTGGCTGGCATCCTGCTCCAGAGACACAGCTGAGTGTGTGAGCTCAGGGGACTCTGCATTCCTGCTGCCTCCAGCCTGGGGGGCTGATCCTCACAGGCAGCCCTGCGAGTGTGGCTGCTCTGCTGATTTCCCAAATCAGGAAGGAAACTTTGCTGTCCCAACCTTTGAGGGAGCAGAAGGCTGGTCTGGACAGAGCAGGAGCTTCCATCCCAACAGACACCAAAGCTGCCCCTTGAAGATGGATTGCAGGTGTGAGCCACCCTCTGAAAAGAGCAGTGATTCTCCAGAGTGATTTCAAACAAGAGCCAACCATGAACTACATGCTGCTGTTCCATGCAGGTGTTCACATCCAATATATTTTGTATAGAGAGATATAAAATAGGGGTTCAGTGGCTGGAGATGGGCAAAATACCAACCCAGATGGCTCTGGAAGGTCACTCCCAGATCTCCCAAGTGACACTGCAACTCCAGAGAGCCGTGACAAGTCCTCAGTTTAGCTGCCAGTGTCAAAACTCCCTTCTCAAGACAGGCCTGGCCTGGGGAGGTGGGAGGAGTGCAGAGAGCTCACAGGGTCCTTGGGAAAGCACTTGGTGCCTTTGAGGAAGCACCTGAACATGGATTTGGTGCATCTGGGAGGACACACTCACAGGAGGGATCAGGAAAGCATCTGCAGCAACCCCAGTGAATCCAGACAAGGCCTGGCAGGTGATTTTGGCGTAAGTATAAGCACTTCCCTCTCCTTTCCTCCCCAGTGCCTCTGACTGACAGGTGTGACTGTGCTCTGCCCTGGTTGCCCTGTGGAAATGCATTTAATCACATTTTGCTGTGAGCAGAGGGTGTTGGCAGCTGAACTGGTTTCTCTGTCATCAGAGTGGTCCTTCCCTGGCTTATGCCACCCTGACATGGGCTACAGGGACACATGGGGCGCGTCGCTGTGGGGAGTCAGAGGAGTGGAGACCATCCCATACCCAAGGGCTTGGAAGGAGGCTGGCAGCACCCACAGTTCCTGGTCTCTCAGGGGATGTCTCAGCACATACAAGTGGTGTTTTCCCACACTCTAGCTGCTGTGACAATAGCCAGAGTTTTTTCCTGAGATTTTGCTTCAGGGCCAGGGTCCAAACCTCTGCCAAAAAGGGTTGTAGATCTTGCCCTCTTCTTGACAGTCTCAAGGAACCAGTGTGAGTCTGCAGGGGTGGGAGTGAGTGTGAGAGTCACAGTGTGGGGAGGACAGTGATGGATCTGTGCCAGCCCCTCTCTGGATGGCCTGGTCTGTCCTCCTGGGTGCAGTGAAAACCTCTGTGACCAGTGGAGTGGAGCAGTTTCCTTGCAGACCCAGTGCACTCAGTCACTCAGGCACCCTTCAGAAGGAGTGAATTTAGAGCGGGTTGGGGAAACAGTCTGCTCACAGTCCTGGTCTCCACAGGGCTGCAGGCTGAGCTGTCAGAGCTGGGCGGATCACAGGGAGCAGCGACTGCTGATCGTTAGCACATCCTTGCAGGAGAAAGCCCCACTGGGATGAATTAAGTTAGCCCAGACTTCCCAGGCTGCAGGCAGACTGTGCCAGAATTTTAAATGTAAAATCAAGCCTTGGCCCATGCTTTTACCTAGTAGAGGAAGCACATCCATCTTCCCTGAGGCCCATTAGAGCCTCCTGCTGAACAGCAGACATTTTTAGAAATGCACACGCTGTCCGAATGTTGTCAGTTGGATCCAGCTCTCTGCATTTCCCTGTGGAGCCATGTGCCAGAGCCTTGCCCTCCCTTGTGCTACACTGGAGCTACACAGGTGATTCACCTCCCTGTCCCTTCTTCTCCCCACCCTCACCATCAGTCATCATCAGCCAAGCAGCTCTGTGCCCTTAGCTGCTCTCTCCGCTCCTTGTCAGGAAGTTTTCTCCTTCCTGAGCAAGCAGCAGCCGAATTTTGGATTTTAGGGGTTTGGCCCCTTTCAGCAGCAGGCCTTGGCTTGGCATGGGCAGCCAGCAAGGCTCTGCCTCAGCCTTTGCCACCCTGCTAGAGCCCACACGTCCCCCTTGTGCTCCCTCACACAGCTGTCATTCCTGAGCACTGCCGTGGCCAGGCATGAAAGAGGTTTTGTTTTTACTGGGATTTTAGCCTTGCAGGTGATGAACACTATAACACAAACATGTGTTTGGGGAGGCAAATTGTCCAATTTGTCGAGCTAATGAATTTAATTAGGATTTATCTGATTTAATTTATCCTTGGTAAGACAGAACCTGCATCCCCTGGCAGCGGCTCTCAGCACAGCTGCACCATCCAACCTGCAATGCAGACACATGCCCCTCCTGAGGGAGGGACCACTGGCCAGGAATTGAGGCAGTATTTCAGCCACTTTCCCTGCACGAGGGAACAAGGGGAGGCTGTCACTGGGGGATGCTTAACAGCAAGAGCAACGGGCTCTGTTATAACCAGCCTGATCCAATAGCTGTTATTATAGAAATAACACATGGATCATGGGCAGCGAGGGACAAGGGGCTGGGGCAGTGTCTGTCACTTGAACACAGCCAAACTACAGTGGATGTCTCCCCAAAAAGCAATATTACTCCACTTTTAGTGGTCTCCTGACGAACACTGCTTGGTGTGGCCAACATTACCCAAAAATGGCAACAATTCCTTCTTGCCATATAACGTGTGAGCTGTAGCAGGCTGAGGCTGGAGGTCCTTGGAGCAGCTAGGCTGTTCCTGCTGCCCTCTGGATACTGCTGGTGGATCAGGGATGCAGCACCCACATCTGTGTCTCAGTGTCAGCTCTGCTGGCCAGCCCCCCTCTGGCTCTGCCCAGCTCTGCCCACAGCAGAGGGATCAAGCTCAGGGGCCTGTAGTGGGACCAGGACTGTTTCATCAAGGACACGGATTGAGAGCACCCTCAGCAAGTTTGCAGATGATACCAAGCTGAGTCGTTCAGTTGAAATGCCTGAGGGACAGAGTGACATCCAGAGGGATCTGGACAAGCTTAAACACTGGCCCATGGGAATCCCGTGAAGTTCATCAAGGCCAAGTACAAGGTGCTGCACCTGGGGCAGGGCAACCTCCAGTATCAATCCAGGATGGGGGTGAACAGATGGAGAGCAGCCCTGCTGAGAAGGATTTGGGGATGCTGGGGGATGAGAGGCGGGACAGGACCCAGCTGTGTGCACTCAGCCCAGAAAGCCAAGTGTGTCCTGGGCTGCAGCAAAAGCCCTGTGGGCAGCAGGGGAGGGAGGGGATTCTGCCCCTCTGCTCCAGGTCAGACCCCACCTGCAGTGCTGCCTCCAGCTCTGGGGTCCCCAGGGACCTGTTGGAGTGAGTGCAGAGAAGGACATGAAGATGATCAGAGGGCTGGAACACCTCTCCTAGATGAGAGAGTTGGAGGTTTTAGTCTTGAGAAGAGAAGGCTCCAGGGAGGCTTTTTAATAAGGCTTGTACTATAGGACAAGGGGCAGTGGTTTTAAATTGAAAGAGAGTAGATTCAGATTCGATACAAGGAGGGGTTTTATGACGAGGGTAGTGAGGTGTAGGCACAGGTTCCCATTCCTGGAAACATTCAAGGTTTCCTTGAATGTTGGACATGGCTCTGAGCAACCTGATCTAGTTGAAGGTGGACCAGATATCCTTTAAATGTCCCTTCCAACTCCTTCTGTGGTGCAGGACATTTCTTCTGCCCTCGTTCCTGGCAGACAGGTTTTCCAAAGGACCAGCCAGGTGGCCTGACTGCGCTGCAGGGAAGGTGGGTGTCCCACATGCAGTGCAGTGTGCTGAGGGCAGGAGGGCAGAGAGCACAGAGATGCTTCTCCAGGGTGAGCAGGACCTTCCCCACGCTGTTTTCCCTTCATCCGGGTGCTGCTGCTAATGTGCCTGTTGTGGTTTTTGGTTTAGATTACATCAACACACACAACTTCCACCGGCCTGCCACGGCAGGGCACATGGGAAAGAAAGAGAATGGGCTGGTGGGTGGCTCTGCCACTGTCACCGGAGCAGCCACTGTCACCGGAGCAGCCGGGCCTCCTGCCACCAGGGCTTCGGACTCGGAGCTCGTCCGCTTCTGCTACCTGCACATGCGAGAGCAGAGGAAGGAGAGAGAGAGCGGGACGGATATCAATGAAAACCTGATTTTTTTTGAGGAAACTCGTCCCAGGACCAAATCTGACCCCACCTCCAAAAGCTCTGGCCAAGGCTACAACGGGGCAGCCAAGGAGTACGACCCGGATGGCCTTGAGCAGGGCAGGCAGGCGAGCAGGGCCAGGGCACACACCATCGACACCCACCTGCGCAGCGACACCGCCCACCTGTACTGCGAGTCCTGCCAAGCCAAGATCAAGGGCAGGCTGGCCTCGGGCACGGGGGGCAAGCCTGGCAGCACCCGTGACAACATGGTGGACTTGATGTCGCTCCCCCCTCCCGGGAACGACGAGGAAGAAGACGAGACAACGTCCCTGCTCCCTGCCATCGCTGCTCCCCCTCCTGGATTCCGAGACAACAGCTCCGACGAGGATGATCCCAAGCGCCGGGCAGCTGCCCAGAGCCAGGAGCAGGGCAGGCACCTCTGTGGCATCCTCTACGACGAGATCCCGGTCACTCTGATTGACAACGTGCAGCCACGGACGGTCCGAGACCACGCCCAAGAGCTGGATGATGCCCTGGTGTCCACCCTGCAGGCGCTGGAAGCCCTGGCTGCTTCAGAGGATTGTCCACATCCCCCACCACAGCAGACAGCAGGTATTTTAGTGGCTGTGACTCCCTTTTTTCCCTATAGCCTTTCTTTCCTACTGTACGTCCTACCCTGTAGTCTCCTCCCACCCTATAAGTGACTGTGAAGCAGCTTGTAGTAAAAGCTAAGTTGTAGCAGGGGCAGCCAAGCTGCTGCTCAGAAGATTTCTAAGAAGCTGAGGTGGGACTCCTCTCCCTGACAGTGGCTGAAGGAGTCTCTTGGTTATCCCATATCTGCCACATGCCACGATGCTGGGGCGAGTCTCTAACAGACCAGTACTGTGAGCATGAGTTCCTCCCCGCTGTGACCCCGCTCAGCTGGGACCTTTGGCCATTGGGCTTTGCAGGTTCCCACCCAGGTTTTGCAATATGTGAGCCCTTCACAAGGCAAACCTGCTGTCAGATGGGTGACTCTGGGACCAGCCTGCTGGCAGCACAGTCCTTTGTCCCTCTTCCCACCTTGGTTGCCCTACTCACTATGGCAGAGTTCCTGTTGCCCAGTTTTCCTTCTTGTGCCAGACATATCCCTATAGCTCTGCTACCACCAACAATGGAAGGCTTCACAGGATCTTTTCCTGGGCCAGAAGCTCTTGCTGAATTGAGCTACCAAGCCAGCTCAATGCTGAAAAGTGATCTCCCTTACAAGCCTTAACTCTTAGTTGTGAGAAGTCACAGAAGTTTCTCCAATGTGCCCTGCATTCCTGGGACTCTCCTGCCACAAGGAGTTCCCCTCTCCTCCACACAGCACTGTGGTGTGAGGGTTGTTGTGGGGTTTTCTTTGTGTCCCTCCTCAGGTCTTATTGTCCTGGCTGCCATCACTCCTGAGTCATCCTTGGACTCTGGCCACGAAACAAACTCCTCAGAGCTGACCGATGTCTCGGAGATGGTCTCTGCTATGAAGCAGCATCAGAACGCAGCCTACTTCCTCACCCAACACATCAACAAAGAAAACCTCCTGGCCAGGAAGGACTTGCCTTTCCGAATCCAGAGCTGTGCTGCCCAGGCTGTCCTCACCTCACCCTACCCCCTGAGCCACCAGGACCCGAGCCCTTCACTGAAGCCAGCCTTCTCTACCCAAAGTCCCAGCCTTACCAACTGCAAGAGCAAGCAGGAGCAGCAGCACGGGGAGAGGAGCTGCACCTCGGCTGCCCAGCCAGGGCTGTCCCCCCAGCCTAGTGAGCAGAGCAAGGGGGCTTCAGTGCCAAGCTCTGAGTGCAAAGGTGCAGGTCACACAAAAGCTGCCTTCGAGGTATCTCTGCATGCCACAGCAGCCCCGAGCAGGGAGCAGGCACAGGATCTCCAAGAGAAGATGCACAAAGAGGTGCAGCCGAGCTCCAAGCTCCTCCTAGATCAGAAAAGCAGTGTAACTCCAGCCATCATTTCAGCTGCTCTGCAGCAGGTGGCAAATGCAAAAGCCTCAGCTCCCCAAGTGGTATCAGCCTTAAAAGAAGACCAGAACATGAATGGTACCAGCAGCTGTGCACCAGCCAGCAGCAAGCCTTTGGCACTTAAAGGAGGTCCACAAACTGCAGAGACATTATGCAACTGTCAGCAGCAGCAGCAACTCCCTCCGCAGCAGCACTGTGAAGTTTCTCCAAGTCCTAAGGAAGCTCCTGGCAGTCAGGCTGAAGCTTTCCACCTGGCCTCAGCAGGCGAGGAAATGATGTCCAGTAAGACTTTTGCCTCTAAAAGCTATCAGCAAAAAGTGAGTAGAGATGCTCCAGGAAAAGCTGTAAGCGGAGAGACAGGTCAGAAGGCAGGTGGGGAAGCCACAAGCCTCGTCTTGCAGAAACACACAGCTCCTTCAAACCAAGGACAGAAAACACAACAGGAAAGCTCGGCCAAAATCTTAAAAGCTGAGAGCAGCAATGTGCACTCTCCGTCACCTGGTAGCACTTTCAGGAGCACCAGTGAGGAAGCCAAAGGGCCAGTCCAGCTGATGCCCAGATCCGAGAGCCTGCAGATTAGCACTGTGCCTTCCAAAAAAGTAGAAAAAGTCCTGGAGGTAACCCAACAAGATGCTGATGTCCCAGCTAAACCCAAAGCCCCAAAAGCTCCCTTCAGGCTTAGGAACCTGTTCTCTGCAACGTTTCCCACCCGGCTGAAGAAGGAGACGGATGAGCGGCAGGCCCAGCTGCAGAAGGTGAAGCAGTACGAGCTGGAATTCCTTGAAGAGCTGCTCAAGCCAAAGAGCAAAGGTGACCTCCCGCCGCAGGAGTATCTGCACCCACCTGCCCCTGGGCGCTGCAGCTGCCAGCTGAGGAGCAGTCCTGTGCAAAAAGTCCCGGGGATGTCCAGGGAGCAGCGGCGTAGCTGTGACTGCAAGCGGATGTGCAGGGGAATGAGGCCACCCCCCAACCAGCTGGTGGTCCCAGAACTGGAGAGGCGAGGCAGGGATAAAGTTGCAGATGACCAGAAGCAGGTAGAAGCCATCAGGCTGACAAGCATGAGCAGCCCTTCCAAAGGCAAACGGATACGATCTACAAGCTTAGAGTCCAGAGACAACCGGTCAGATCCAGAGAACGGCATGTCCTGTTTGAATACGTGCACCTCCCGAGGGGAGTGCATGGGTGCACCCCACTACAGGAAACTCTTGCGTCGCTACAGTGTCAGTGAAATAGATAAGACTGATAGGACATCCTTGTCCTCTGACGTCTGCCAGAACATCTACACAACCAAGCAGAAAGGCCCCCAGAAAGAGCCTGAGCCCAGCATCCTCTGTCCCGTTCTGAAGAGCAAAATCCAGGAAGCCTCTGGAGTGGCTGACCCCTCCTACGTCCAGATAGCACAGGACAAAAAGAACCAGAAGGGTTCAGCAGTGTTCTCTGTCCAGGAGGAGATGTATCCAAGTCCTGCTGAGCTGCGGGATGAAGACATGGAGGATGAGAAGTGCTGCTCCATCCGGTACTGCTTCTACTACAGAAAATGTGATGTTGCAGATGATGGGAGCGAGAAGGATGAGCTGTCCTATTCCATCCCCATGCAGATCCTCCCGGGAATGAAGCTGGACAATCAGATGGTCCCAGTCATGAGCAGGACTCTTCAGGTCCTAGACGCAACAGCCTGCAGCAGTCCCAATGAGAGCCAGACCCAGGAAATAGATTTAAGGACCTCCAGCTTTGAGGGGAGCTTGGCAAAGATCAACACCCTTCGAGGCCATGCCTACAGCTTCCCCAACGGCTTTCTGCAGGTGCAGCTGGACACCAACGAGCTCCTGACCATCCTGAGGCAGTGCGTGCTGAGCCCTGAGGTCCGGGACTGCAAACCCTACATCTCCCAGCTGGCTGAGTACAAGCAGGAGCTGGCCCTCAAGTTCAAGGAGTTCCGGGCGTCCTGCCGCCGCGTGGCCGCCGTGGACAAGAGTCCCAGCCACATGCTCTCCGCCATCACGAGCAGCTTCCAGGTGCTAAGCAGCCTCATCGAGACCTTCGTGAGGCTGGTGTACGTCGTGCGCTCCGAGTCCCAGCGCCAAGAGCTGCTGAGCAAGGTGGAGGAGGTGGTGAGGAACTACACCTTCCTCCTGAAGGCCGCCGAGGAGTCCACGGCCAGAATGCTGAGCCACCAGCAGGCCGTGGAGCAGCTCGCCCGCCAGTCAGCCACGGTCGCCACCGTCATGAGCACTCTCACACGCTCCCTAAAGACGTTGATCAATAAGTAAAGCCAGCTGTGAAGACCAACGAGCCAGTGTGAGCCAGGCCGTGCTCTCAAATCTCACGGGTCTGGTGAGGATGTGATGTCTGCAGGCCCGGGGTTTGCGATAGCCAAGACACTCTGATCTCTGCAGGATGGATGGTTGTGTTGGTGATGGGTTTGAAGAGTGAATTTGTGCCCTGTGCAATCAGCTGGTCAAGGGGCTCAAGCAGCTTCACTGCTTGTTCTGCCACGCTGGCTTGTTGGTGACAAAATTTGAGAGGTACAGGCGCCCCATCTCCACACCAGTTTGATTCCAGGGGGTTCTGGGCCTGACTCATGCAAAGACCTTTGTCACAGTTTGTGGTGGGCCAGTGAGCTATCAGGAGCTGAGCTGAGATCTGGCTTCACTCGGGCAGTCTGGAGCCAAACCAGTGTCTTGCCACGTAAACAACTCTTCTGCCTCCAGGATCTTCCTGGCCCACAACCACAACGTAACTAGCAGCAGAAGGGATCTCTGGGGTGCAAGTTCCTCCTGCTATGCTAGGGCTTGGGAAGTAGTCCTAGCCTGGGCAGGTTGCCATAATCCTGGGACAGAGCTAGGGCACCCCTCTGGGCTCTACTCTCACAGTTTAGGCCCAGTGCTCTAGTCCTGAGCACAGGCACTGCCTGTGCCAAAGGCAAAGGCTTAATGCCTGCAAGTGGGGACAATCCAAGGACCTACAGGCCTGCCAGCCCGACCTCGGTGCCAAGAAGGTCATGGAGCAGATGATCTTGAGTGCCATCACATGGCACATACAGGACAAGGGGATCAGAGCCAGCCAGCACAGGGCAAAGGCAGGTGCTGCTTGACCAGCCTGGTCTCCTTCTGTGACGGTGACTCTGCGGGTGAAGGAAAGGCTGTGGATGTTGTCTGCCCAGATTTTAGTAAAGCCTTTGACACTGTGTTCTTCAGCATTCTCCTGGAGAAACTGGATGGATGGAGGGGCCCCAGAGAGTGGTGGGGAATGGAGTTAAATGCAGCTGGGGCCGTCACCAGTGGTGTTTCCTAGGGCTCAGTGCTGGGGCCTGTCCTGTTTAGTATCTTTCAAGGACACCCTCAGTCAGTCTGTAGATGACACCAGTTTGGGTGGGAATGTTGTGCTGCAGAAGGATCTGGGCAGGCTGGGTCCGTGGGCTGAGGCCAGTGGTGTGAGGGTCAGCCAGGTCCTGCCCTTGGGTCACAACCCCCTGCAGCTCCAGGCTGGGGCAGAGGGGCTGGAAAGTGCCTGGTGGGAAAGGCCCTGGGGGTGCTGGGCAGCAGCAGCTGACCATGAGCCAGGTGTGCCCAGGTGGGCAGGAGGCCAATGGCACCTGGCCTGTCCCAGCCATGGGGTGGCCAGCAGGACCAGGACAGTGACGTCCCCCTGACTGGGCACTGTGAGGCCACTCTTCAAATCGTGTCCAGCTCTGGGCCCTCACAACAGGAAAGACCCTGAGGGAGCTGGGAAAGGGGCTCAGCCCGGAGAAAAGGAGGCTCAGGGGGGACCTTCTGGCTCTGCACAACTCCCTGGAGAGAGCAGCCAGGTGGGGATCGGTCTCTTCCCCCAGGTAGCAAGTGACCGGATGAGAGGAAAGGGCATCCAGTTGTGCCAGGGGAGATTTAGACTGGGTGTAGAAAAATTTCTTCACTGATGGTAGTCAGGTTTTGGAACAGGTGGATAGGGAAGTGGTGGAGTCACTATCCCTGGAGGTGTTTAAAAGACATTTAGTTGTGGCATTTGGAGACAGGGTTTAGTGGTGCATTTGGCAGTGCTGGAGGAATGGTTTGACTCAATAATCTTAATGGTCTTTTCCAACCAAAACAATTCTGTGTTCCTCTTCTGAATGGCTGAATCCATGCTAGAGACCCTGCAAGGAACCCAGATTGACTGATCTTTGACCACTGCAAGCCAGAAGGTGGGCTGGCAGCTGAGAGGAGACCACTTTCACACCATTCTCCAGGGGTTAGGTTCATGCCCCCAAGGCTCAGCCCAAACCCTCTCCTATTTCTTTTCACTGTGACCATCAGAGAGGAGCCCCGATCATCTTCGGCCATGAGCCAGGCAGGGGCTGTCCTCCTTGCCAGGGTGTTGGGGTTCTTTTTCTGTCTTCACCAGGCTGACTGCCGTAAGAAGCATTATTTAGTTCTGTGAGGTGGTTATTTACTTGGAGTTGGGGTTTTTTGATTGTTTGGGGGGGGTTTTGTTTTCACTTCTAGGTGAATGGTAAAATGATTCCTAAGTGTGTTCCTTCCCACCCCAAGGTTCCCCTCCTTCTTCTCCCAGTCTAATCAATGAGACAGCCTTAACTGGTGTTTCCCTGCAGCCACCTACCCTCCAAAAACAGAGCAAGGAGAGAAATGCAAGGTCACACATGCGTTGCCCTCACCCTGCCACCCAGTGCAGTTCACATCCCACCAGGATCCTGATGCCTGTCCCTGTCCCACCCCCTTGGCTGGGCAGGAGGTCACTGAGGGCACTTGTCCAACCCAGCCAGCTCGCCCCAGCCCTTGGGGATGATCAGGGATCTCTGTGCAGCGAGCAGTCGCTTCCCATCTCTATTGTTTTTGATAAATATGCACATTTGAAATGTCTTGTTCTTCCATAGGAGCTATGGAAATGCACAAATGTGCTTTTAACATGAGCATCCTTGGAGTGCAATAACCCTCCCCTGGCCCACGGCTGTCCCAGGCTGGGGCAGTGGCTGTCAGCAAGGCACGGAGGATCCTGCTGTGGGGACAGCCTCCTGATTTCAAGAACCATGTAGCAAATATCCAGTGGAAGAGCCAATTGGGACTTCAGTCCGTGGTGGGCAAGGCCTGTTACAGTGCTGAAGGCTGACAGGGAGACGTGTTTTCCTTTTCCCTGGGAATTGTCTAGTATGAAACTCTGAGTTTCTTCAAAGCTCCCCGTTATGCCTATATCATTCCTCCATAAATCTCTCAGTCTAATACAGAGGAAAATTTTTTTATTGTCTGTATATAGTATATATAAATAAAAATATATATATAAGTTATATCTATACACAAATTTATGTCTTGTTTTACAAACAAGAAAGATTAAATATATTAATCTTAATATCCAAACTAGCATTTGTGTCTTTTTTTAAAACTTTGTGGAAATGTGGCTATTCTTAGATGTACAAGACAGTGTTTGTAAGCAAAACCTATTTTTGTTGCTGTAGAAAGGCAGTGTTCACAGACAGGTTTGAAATTAACTGTTTGACTTGCCAAGGTCACTTTGGGTTTTTTAATGGCTGTTTTGGTTTAATTCTCCCCTAGAAGGGGAAGGCAGCAGCAGTCACCCCTTCAGTGCTGGCACTGGGTACTGTGGATGTGCTGGGACACCCTTGTGCCCTAAAGCTGGGGAGAAGAGGGTGATTTAACTAACCCCTGCCTGATCCCTTTCAGGTGAGCCAAGGTGAGCACCCACAGACCAACTCCTGCCTGTGTTTTCACCCAAGCCTTTCCCTGGCTCTTCTGCCTGGGAAGAGGTGACAGTGTGGACCTGCCATGAGTGGCCTGATGGCTCTGCTGCCCTGTGGGACTGCTCTGGTGTGTCTTCAGGGCAAAGCCCAGCAAAGCAGAATGCCAGACCTGGGGAGGATTCTGAGCCAGGCAAACAATTTCCTAGCTACAGGTGATATCCGTACACGTTTTGATGTACACGTTTTTGCCTGGCACCATGAACTGCTCTCCGTTTATCAGGGAGGAAGGCGTTGATGTGTGTTCCCTCTATACACCCCAAAGCCTCCAGGAATTATAAAAGCCAAGTCTAATAAGGATCCAACACAAAAACAAACCCTATAGGAACTGGGTCATTCTCTGTACGGGGGTTGAATGTGTTGTCTAAAGCAAAGGCAGCAGCACTTGAGACTCACACACGTTCTCTGTGCCTCCAGGCTCGTTATTTTAATCTGATTCACACCATTTCCCATGCTGAACTAACGATGACACTGAATGGGACAAAACCCACCTATTTATAAAGCTGGATATGGATCAAAAACATGGAAAAGCCAAGAGGTTTTCTAACAACCCCCAGAGCCTGAAAACGTTACTGACAGCAGGCAATTTAATCCGAGATTTCAGACTCGGTGCTTAGTACCATCTAGAGGGCAAGAAGCACACCGTGAGAATGTTGTTATTTGTACAGGGATATTATCCAGGAGCAGCCAAATGTCTCTGTGTGAGCAGAGCAGCTGGACTGGTACATACCCCGGAGGATGATGTTGCTGTGCTCGTCTCTTAGCTGAGGTCCCTGCTCTTGTTGGGGACTTGTAAATACTCTCAAAGAAAATGATCCAGGTAAAACATTCTTGTTAATGGTTCTGAATCACAGCTATTTAAAAAAAAAATGCATCTCAGTAACACAGCACGGAGAATTAAAAGTGGGGTTTTCCCAGAAATTTAGTTCCCATTTCACTACCTATTTAGTTTATCTCCCTGCAGACTGCCTGCTTCTCATTTAGCACCAACAGTTCCTCACCTCAAAGCCACTGTGCTCCAGGAAGTCAAAGCAAGCTAAAATACTGTATGATAAACCAATTTTTCTGCATTGGGGGGCACAAGGAGCTGGGGGGACACAGCCAGGACAGCTGATCCCAGCTGACCACAGGGATATCCCAGACCATGTGGCATCACCCTCAGCACATAAAGCTGGGGGAGAAGGAGGAAGGGGAGACATTTGAATTTGTGTTCCCAAGTCATTGTTACATATGATGGAGCCTGCCTTTCTGGAACATCTGCCTGCCATGGGAAACAGGATGAATTCCCTGTCTAACTTTGCTTGCTTGTGCAGCTTTTGCTTTATCTGTTCAGTTGTGTGGTGCTGCTTTGCCAGCTGAGGTTAAACCTCACCTGGCTGTCAGGGGTTAAAGTGTCAAAGGCGGGGGCTGGAAAATCAGCAGGCCTCAAGCAGCAGTCCCAAGATAGGTTTTGTGTCTCCATGGACTTTGCTGGTCATTGTCAGCAGGAGACAACAACTGGGCACCATGGTGGAGAGCACTTTGAACTCTAATCCCCATGGCGGAGCAGCCACATTCTCCTGTCGGGATTTCCATCCTCTCCAAGGTCTTGGCAACACTACACAGGACTTGCAGGAGCCCCAGATACAACAGCAGAGCGAGCTGTATAGCTGGGACCCACTGCTGCTTTCATCATGCCCAAGGGGGCTGACAGTCAAATGGAAGTGAGTAATGTCTAAATTTTATCCTCATTTAAAGCACAGCGTCTGGATCCCTGTGTGAAACATCCCAACAAATTCCTCCCGTGGGCAGTCACAGTGGGGCTGGGCAGGACACCTCTGGCTTTCTGTGGGCATGGGAGAAATTTGCCAGGGAACACAGCAATCTCAGCCTGTTTACAGCACCCAAACATAATACACACAAAAACAGTCTGCACACTTGATAGGAAAATTTCCCAAAGGTTTTTTTTTTTAATGTAATTCCATGTCAAGGCACAAGCAGACAGCTCATCCCACTGCAGCTGCTGCAAAACCTCCCAGGCCAGCTGAGGTGGTGCCCCTTGCTGTCACCTGTCCCCCACACACAGAATGGATGGAGGGGGTTTCTGCAGCTGGACTATTAAAGTTATTAAAAAGCAAACACACCGTGCCCAAAGTGGCAGAAATTCCAGCGCTGCCCCTCTAAGGTTTGTTAAGGGCTGGTGAGAAGATGAAAGGGCTGGGAACATGCACTAGGTCAGGACACTTTAAAACGCTTTACTAATCCCACCTTTGAAAAGCACCTTGGAAATACTCCTAAATCTAATGAATATTCACCTCTTCCTAAGGCAAGACGGCTCATTCCTCATACTTTCACCTGGGCTCCTTAGAAAGGCACAGTAAAAACGCTGAGTGGAAAGATCAGGGACACGAAGGGAACCAGTCAGGATCCTTCAAAAACGATCTCTAAGCCTGTATTGGTTTCAGTGGGGACTTGACAATACCATTTATTTCTCAGAATTTTCGCCTTTTCCTGACAAATGCTGTGCTTTTCCATGGTGGGTGTGGTCCAGCGATGTCCTGTTTAACTGGTAATATTTACAGTGCTAAGGGTGAGCACCATTCCTCAACTTTCCCCCCCTCTCCGCCAGCCTCTCCTCTCCTTCTGCCCTTATGTCAATCTCTCACCCCTTTTTGGCATCAGCTTTCAGCCTCCCTCCCCTTTTTAGCCTCCACTTTTCAGCCTTCCAACCTTTTTGGCATTATTTTTTTTCCTATCCATCCTCTGACCCTGACTCTATCTTTACTTTTTCTGACCTCCAGTTTTTTCCCTGCTCCTACTTTCAGCCACCGAGGCAAAAGGGCAGAGCCCGGTGTTATTTCCATCAAGTGCCTTTTCATTAACAGAACCGGCTGTGAGGAAGTGAAGTCACAAGGAAAGAGAAGGAAATAACAACCCTGAGCAACAGGCTTTTTGCATGAAAATGTGCTCTTGATTAGTGGCTGGTGGTAATTGAGTGGCAGTTGTATGCAGGAAAGTGCCAAGAGGGAGACGAGGGCTACTTGTCTTGATTGACATCGCCATGAAATTTGAGGCTGTTAATGTGCTGCTTGAAACTTCCTGGAAAATTCCTTCTCAGCTTGTGACACACAAAGGTGTTTCTGATTAATTGCACCTCCTTAGAATCAGGTACGTTAAAAAGATTTTTGTCTGTTTGTGTGTTTTCAGGTTCTCCTTAGTTGGAAGGTAATTTAATTCACAATTTACAGAACATGATGGAACACAGCACCTCAGGCTATGAGCTTGTTCTTTCTGCTTGTCCAGGCCGGGTTGTGTTTGTCCGCACTGTAAACCACAGGAAAATTAAATAAAATCCTTTAGATTGAAAGTAAAGAATTCAATTTATTGTACTTTGCTTTCAGAATGAAGCCAGCTGCAGTGAGGTGCTTTAATTCTGAATAAGGGCATCCACACAAGAACTGAGACACTCCAATGCACCTTCACGGTCTGTGATGATTTTCATGATTTGTGATCATTTCCCAGAGCATCCTTTGACGGAAAACCTGACTCCCAAGCCAGTGCGAGTTTGGTTTTCAAAGGATGCAACCACACTGTCTCTCCTTTCATCCCGAGAACCAGATAAACCTCTCACTCTTCAAAGCTGCTCCTCCTCGTCCCGCATGGCAAAGCAAAATGTAGACAAGCTGTGGCTGAGGAACCTCCTGAGCGAGTTTCTGGCTTTGTTTAACTTAGTCTTTGGTGCATTAAGAGCTTCTCCTTCAGCAAATCCCTGAGGTTATCCTGTTCCAAGAGCTTTGTGAGTCGTTAGTGGAGGTGGACTTTTGTCCTCGGGAACAAAGCGCTGGCTAATCTACAAAGGCACGGCGGAGGGAAATACTGAGGGAAGAAGGTGGGCGTGAAAACACACCTGGCCGCCAGCTCAGAGAGAGAGAAAAAATATCTTTGATTTTACACATAACAGATTCCCAGTTCCTGGTTTCAGGATTAATAATTTTTTTTTCTCTCAGATTTTTCTCTCCTCCAAATCGCACCTCTGTGGTGCCAGGAGGAACCTGATAAGAAAGCTACTTCCAAAGTCCTGTGTATGGAAACCCAGGCAGCGCTCATCAATGAGAAGCATAATTTGCATGTTTAATTATACCCTCTGCTGCCTTTCAGCCTCAGGTTCCCAGTGCCTGGTTCACAAATAAACTGAGAGGAGCCTGGGATGTTGGGGCGCAGAAAACTCTCATTCTGTATTCAAGGACAGGGGAGAAAAATGGAATTTAAAACAAGAGTGAAGCAAATACTTCAAAACCAAGGTGTGCCCTGAACCAAAGGCCTGGAGTCAGCAATCAATGGCTGCAGGGATGTGGATTTGGGGCAAGGATGTTTCTGCTGGAAATTTGGGAAGTATCCACAAATCCCATTACTTGAACCATCAAGTAGCTACTCACCAGTGAACTTTTCTTCCCTTCTAAGATTAATTTTGTTTGTTAAGATGGTTGTTAAGATGAGACGTGATTAGCAACAAATTAAAAGCAAAGGGCTGTGTTCTTCCTTTCCCATTCCCTGGATTTGTTGTCTGTCACAGCATCTCAAAACTGCGACAGCTACACCAGAAAATAATCAAAATTACCAATATTAATACTCCAGCTGCATCAGTGCAAAGCATGGGAATAGATATCTATTTTAATGCAGATGAATTCCAGATTTAATGACACTGTGCAAAGTGTTATAGAAAACTTCCTCCAAGTATGGTTTGTAGTCATTAATTTTTGGTTTTTTGGGGACAATGGCGGCAGCATTTTGGGCCAGGAGAGTTTCCAGAAAGAAAACGTGGCCAGCCCCACCTTGACTGTGATTTCTTCTAGTTGAATTCTCCAGGACTCGAAGCAAATCAATGTCAAATTCACTGCAGAAGTTGATTGTCTCTCAGAAATTCAGGTAACGTGAGCAGGAATTACACAATTGCACGAAAACTCTGAAGAAGCTCTCTCTGGCCTTTTTTTTTTTTTTGGGGGGGGTATATTTATATATGTGTGTCAATCTTCCTCCTTCACTTTGTAGGGAACATAACAAGCAGACAGGGAGTGAAGAGTCACTGCTTTGGTGTCGTGATTACCCTGGACTTGCTGGTTGTTGTGTGTCGGGCTGAACACAGAAACGTGAGCAATTATCAATTCCTGCATCTTCTGTGATGAACCACAGGGCCTTTTATTTTTATGGGGTTTCTAATAATATATACAAGCCAAAATTTGAGTGTCATTTCCTTCGAAGTAGCGAATGATAATTTGAAATAATTAAATCTTAGAAAAAGGACAGGACTATATTGCCCTGGTAACAACCGGAGACTGGCGCAGAAATTTAGAACGAGAATAAACCGCTATAAAAATCACATTGGTGGGATCCTTGGGGGTGTCCTGTGCAGGGACTTTGTGGTTCACTCCCAACCCAGGGCCTTGTGTGATTCAATGATACCCAGGTTTAAAAGTTAACAATCCGGGTTCAAAGTTTAAAACCCCTTAAGCACAATGTTTAATTTTGCTAAAGATGAATTAATGTGCATAACACAGTCACATACAAACTGGTAATCCACAGAAGATTGATTTGATATTAGTCTATAGTAGGTTACATGTATAATTCATGTAAGATAGATAACACACACATATATATTTATTTATACATATATGTATCAGTACATCATTTGGTATGGAATTGGGTAAAAAATCCCGAGTATAAATGCCAAAAGTCCCTCAGGAATTAATCAGCCTGTTAAAACAGCCCCCCACGCGGGTCGCAGCCCTGATCCGAAATCAAAACAACCCTTTTAGGGCAAGGCCATCACTCCCGGCGGTGCCCGCCCGGCCCGTCCCGGGGCACGGCGGTGCCGCAGCGGGCCCGCTGCCACCCGGTGTCACCCGGTACCGCCTCACGCGCGGGCCGCGGGGTGACGCCAGCTCAGCGCAGCGCCGCGCAGGGCGGCGGGGGACGGACGCACGGGCGCGGGCACGCCGTCATGCTGAGGTAACGGACGCCGCGGAGCTGCGGGGACCCGCAGGCGGTGGGTCCGGCGGTGAGAGACGGGCGGGCGGGTGGCGCGGGCGCGGCGCCGTGAGGCGGCAGCGGGGCCATCGCCCACCTCATTCCCCCCAGCGCGGTGGGCGCCATCATGGCCGCCGGGGGGCGGCTGCACCCGCCGCGGCCACGTGGGGCAGGGCCGGCCGCGCGCTCCGGCCGCTGCCGTTCTGGCCAATCACGGCCCAGGCTGCCACACAGCGACCAATCGAAGGCCGCCTCCTGCCCTAGGCCCCGCCCCCCGCGGGGGACCGCGCGCACATCCCTTCGCCCTCAAGGAGAAGGAAACGTCCCAAGCCACGCCCGTCACGGCCGCACCGGCGAGCGGGGTTCCGCCCCTTGCGGCGGCGTAGCCAATAGAAAGCGGGGGAAGGCGTCTCCTCGGAGCGGAGAGGCTATAAAGGGTCGGCGCGGCAGGCGGGAAGGGGTAAGATGGCGGCGTAGAAGCGACTGGTGTGACCTGCTCCCATCGTGCCGCGTCCTCGCAGGAGGCGGGCGGGTCCCCGCGCGGCAGCCCCAGGCGCTGCGTGGCGGAGCGACGAGGAGAAGGATAAAAAGAGCGCCGGTGCCGCAGCCGCCGCCATGCCCAACATCAAGATCTTCAGCGGGAGCTCGCACCAGGACCTGTCCCAGAAGATCGCCGACCGCCTGGGCCTGGAGCTGGGCAAGGTGGTCACCAAGAAGTTCAGCAACCAGGAGACATGGTGAGGCGGGGCGGGGCGCGGCCGTACTACAGCTCCCGGCAGGCCGCTCGGCGCTGCGGCCCTGGCTATCACGCGGCCTCCGCGCGGGGGGCGATGGGGGTTGTAGTTCGGGGGCCGCGCGGTCGGGCCCGTGTGGCAGAGCAGGGAGCCATCCCCAGAGCGCTCCCGCCGAGCCCCTGCTGCCCCGGAGCCCTCGGGTGCATCGCGCACGTCCCCCCGGGCAGAGCCGTGTCTCGGTGCGGAGCGAGGCCGGGCTGCGGTGCCCCTCGGGAGCCATGTGCGGGCCGGGCCGTGCGTGCAGCGGCCCCCGCCTCACGGCGCCGGCCCCACACGGGCTTCCAGCGCCGCGTTTGGAGCTTGCCCCGCACCCGGGGCCTCGCGGGGCTCCTGAACTTGGAGGATTTGTGTGGCCTGGCCGCTGTGGGAAGTGTTGAAGCCGTGGAGTTCGCCACCCGCACCTTGCTACCTCCACCCCAAATCCGCGAGGTGATGGGACGGCCCCTCGCGGAGTTATACCTACACTGATTAGGCCTTTTCATGCTTAAATCTAAACTCTGATGACTTGAGGGTTGATAATTTTGTATTTAGCGTGTAGCTGGTACCTTTAAACTTCTCTGAGGAGCTTCAGAGTCTTAGAAAGTATTGATGGAATTCTTAAGGAAAGAGAAGAGGCTCACACCTCCGTACATCCCACGGTGCAGTCATGCAGCCCGTTTCCCTCAAGCTTTGAAGCCTAACATTCGCCTTGTTTTATGTATCTGTGCTTTAAAAGCCTTGCTGCCATCCTACGTAACGCTAAAAAGGAGATTTAAAGTTGTTCATAGCTCCTTAAGCTTGCTTTGGAGAATACACTAACCGTGTATACCCCAAGAGTATAATACGAAGAACCTTGATTGCTCCAACCCACTCCTTCTGGAAACAGTATTTTTTTTCCCACGAAAATCCAGGATGTACATGTGACGTACAATATTGTGTTTCGCTTGCCATGGGTATTGATTGTAAAACCTCAGACGTAGTACAAGGAGTTGTGGAGGAGTTATAAAAAGTCCTGTTTGATTTACAGCCCTTGCACTGTTCTCATTGTTCATTATTAACTGCACTTACCCATCTAGTTGGCTGGCCAGCAGGTTCCTTTGCCAGCAGGGAATGTGACTGGAAGACTTCAGAAAGACACCTGATTTACCCCAACAAACTGACAGCAGGTGCTTCCCCAAAAGAGTAAGACTGTTTCAACAGAATAATTCATAGGCTTTTTTGTACCATAAATATCTTAAATCACCCTAATATTGGAGAGGACACTTGTGTGCTTACTGCTGATAATCAGATACTTCCCCAGCAGAGAGTTCTCACTGAGTGAAACTCTCCTCAAGAGGTGGATGCATCCTGTAAGTCAGTGGGCAGTAAAGATGACAGCAGCTCACTGATGGATATTGAGCAGCAAGCTATAAATAGATAACAGTTATCAAAAAAAAAGGTTTGAAGAAGAGATCAGGAAGGTCAGAGAAGAAAATAATAGAATTAGAACTCTACCCTGAGGGGCTCTGTAAGTGAGGTGGTTTCTTTCCCACTCTTTCTGGTGCAGGTGTCCCCATCCGAGCACTGGAGCTGGCGTTTTGCTGCTGGCAAACAGGACCTTTGGCTTGTATTCAGGCCCTTCATCAGCAGGGATTAGTGTGCACTGCATCCAGGAGGAACTTAACCCCAAAAGCCTTTCCAGAGTGAAATGCTAGAGTGCCTCTCTGCTGGAGCCACTGAATGGCTGTTGTGACTCTCAGTCTGATAATTGGCTGTGGTGTTGCTTTGGTAGCAGCTTGACCCCACTCTCTGCTGCCTGGCCGTGGTCCTTGCTCCTTTGTACCCTGCTGCTTTTAGAGGTGGCTGTGCTTGTGATTCCGGGGGAACACGGCCTGCTCTGGGGTGTTTACATGCTCAGCTCGTGTTGAGATCAAGAGTACAAGCTGAGTGCTTTTAGCCTCACTGGCCGGACCATTAAATCTGATCAGTGAGCGCTGTAAAATAGCCACTGAGCAAATAAACAGCAGTGTTCCTGCTCAGCAACCCTGGTGATACGGCCCTGTCACCCACAGACCCTTGGGAATGCAGTACTTTGGTTGTTCTGCAGGCACAGGTTATGGCTGTGCTTTAATTTGTGTTTGGCTAGAATAGAACTCTCTTCTCATCTGTCTCCAGCGTGGAAATAGGCGAGAGTGTTCGTGGGGAGGATGTCTACATTGTGCAGAGTGGCTGTGGGGAAATCAATGACAATCTGATGGAGCTGCTCATCATGATTAATGCCTGTAAGATTGCCTCAGCCAGCAGAGTCACAGCCGTCATCCCCTGCTTCCCTTACGCCCGGCAGGACAAAAAGGACAAGGTAAGGGATGTGGTAAAGGTTTCTGCAGGGAAGTTGAATGCACACCTTGAAAGTCCTGACTGCTAGAGAGCCTTTAAATGAAATTTTGTCACCTCCTCTGAATATCCAACCTCTCTTCATTTTGTTAAACTTGAGGACATTGGACTACAAAATTATCTTTTTTATAAAGATCTAGTCTTCTTGAAAATATTCTAAAGTCTAATCACTAGCAGATGAAAAGATGCAATGTTAATGAGTGCTCCTTTTAGTAACTGCCTGTGAATCACTGCCTGGAAGCAGAAGGCTGACATCTTGATGAAGGAGTTGAACTTGTCTTATACTGTCTCTTTTTTTGCTGTACCAGAGTCGAGCTCCAATCTCTGCCAAGCTGGTTGCAAACATGCTGTCTGTGGCAGGTGCAGATCATATAATCACCATGGACCTGCATGCATCTCAGATTCAGGTAGGAGCAAAAATCAGGAAAGCACTTAACCACTTCCAGTCTGGGCCTCTTGGCTGCTTTGCAAGCTTTGCAGTCATCTGCTTTTTTGAGATGCTGCAGTGATCAAGACTTGGGAATTTGGGACTGGATGGGGAGGTGGGTAACAGGTTAATTTGCAAATGAAAGTATAGTTGTTCTTCATCAGACTGAGTGTATTGGGTCTTGTGTAAATGAACTAGTAAATTTGATCACTGCAGCTTTGTTGCCACACAGTGACACTGTTTATTCTTCACTAGACCTTGGAGGATTGTGAGATGGGTGTCCTTAAATTCTGGGCAGAGCTTTCTGATGCTTAGTGTGTTGTCTCGGAGAAGTGAGCAGTTAGTTGTGCCCTCTGGTGTCCTGGCACAGCTGCATTTGTGGGTTAAGTTGACCAGGACAGTGATCTCATAGCTTGCCTCTGGGAAGATGGGCAATCCCACTTGTATCCATTCAGTGCCACCCTCCCACACAAGCTGGCCTTGGTTTTCTCCCAGGCTGGTAGTGAATCGAAAATCATTCATAGGCTTTGTTGGCTTATGAACAAAGTATCTCACAGAGCAACTAAAGTCTTGACCTGGGCTGTGTAAGAAAAGTCTGTAAGAATATTTGCCAGGAGGAGGAGAGGCTGCAAGCTCAATTGTATTTTGTTTCTCTCCACCTTGAACAAGTGCTCAAGACCAAGAAACTCAGTGCAACTGAGAGGGATGTGGCAGAGGGAAGGATGTCTGTTGTATTGCTGCAAAGGGTGAGGTAGCTACGGCCTGGTGAAGAAGTGGGCTGGCTACTTTAATAGTTGTAAGTGCAGTCATTCACACTTCAGTATGATTTGCCCAGAAATATTGTCTCAGATTAAAAAAATCTATGGGGGCACAGCTGAGAAGGCTCTCAGAAAGAGCATGAAATAACTGAGCCCAAGGGGATCCCTTCTTCCTTTGAGGGCTTGGAATTGGTGTGTGCCATAGAACTAACCTTGCACCAGAAGCAGTGATGAGGTTTAATGGGATAATTTGTGCATATGTGCTTTCAGCATCTGGCTGGTTTCAGCCTGGTTCTTGTAGCTGCTGTGTTGCTGAGCACAGAAGGAATGATGGTGAGAAGGGTCTGTTTCCCTGTACCTCGAGGCATTCCTCAGGAGCACCTGCCCCTCACTCTCCTGCCTGTTACTCCAGGGTTAACTTCTGGCTTTTAGTGACCTGTGAGATTTGGAGAAGTCTGCAGGGTCACTGTGAAGTTGCAGAAACCAGCCACATTAGTTTAAAGACAGATGTTACTCAGGCCTGTTTTGTAGATGTGAACAGTTTGGGTAATGAGCTTTAAAGGCTGACTGTAAACAGGCAGCCAGCTGCTCTGGAAATGAATGCATTTGCTACAGGCTTTCTGCAGCCCTCGGGACAGAACTAGTTTGATTTTGTGGAGATGTTAGATGTAAAGTGTTATTTATGCTACTGAACTATTTCTGGCTGTGAAGACTTCTTACATCCCAAAGACTACTGCCCTTACATCAAGGGGAGTAAAAAGGAGAGCTGTGGAAAGGTGATGACTGCATGCCTGATGATATAGAAGGCTTCTTACAGCTCTTTCTGGAATGGGACTTTCAGCTGCATCTGTTCCTGTTGTCTTCCTTGCAGGGTTTTTTTGATATCCCTGTTGATAATTTGTATGCCGAGCCCGCTGTACTGAAATGGATCAAAGAGAATATTCCAGAGTGGAAGAACTGCACCATTGTTTCACCAGATGCTGGTGGAGCCAAGAGGTGAGCTGTCAGACTGGGAGCTTGAGGTGCTGCTTCTGTGCCTACTTCAATGTGGCCCTATTTTTAAAACATGTTCCTTCTGTCAGTGTGGGACAGCTGGTGGAGAGTGGTCAGATATTCTTCCTAGGGAATGTTTGGAAGGTTTCTTAGGCTACATGGGGGATTAAATAGCTTCTAGAATCACAGCTGCATAGGTAGGAATTGCAGAACAGCTACATCCCTTGGACTAAACCAATTTTTATGCCAATTGAAGGAGGAAATAGTGTAGCTTACATCCCTATGCCAAGGCAACCTTGCTGCTCATGATTAATGATACATTTTTATCCAGGCTGCTTTCTTTGCAGAGTTAAACTTAGTCTGTTGAGGTATTTTCTTACTTTATGACCCTGGATTTGAATATCTGGCTGTGATTTAAGCCTGCTGCCACTCTTCATCTTCCCTGAGAACAAGGAAGATAGATGGTTCCTTTCCAAAAAGCAGCAGCATATGCCATAGCACATTTCTATTTTGATAGCCTGACAATCTCCCATCTCCCTGCAGACAAACATGCCAGTTTGTGGGCAGCTCAGAACATTCTCAGGTGCTTTTTAGGAGAGACTAGTCTGTGCCTTGATGCTTCTGTCTGAGGGCTACATGTGAACAGTAAAGGGACACAGATGTATTCTTTAATCCAGGGCTGTCACACCAAAATGTTGGTGTGTGTGATCTGATTCACGTGCCTCAGAATGTTTGAAGGGATGTGTTACAAACAGCCAAGAGACACTGACACTGGTCACTGTATGTCTTCTGTAGCTCTGCTGTGGTCCATGGGTTGGGCAAGACCTTCTATATATTCAGCTATTTCTGTAGCTTGTTGCATAACCCAGAATATGAAGTGCCAAACCAGCCAGATATAATCTGACTCATGAAAAAAATCTGCTCAAAAGCCTCTTATACTGAAATGTGTCGCTCATGGTCGATGCAGTATTTTATGGAGATATGCAAAGCCAAATCCTTGGGTTTAGTTTAACAGTCTTGTGTAGGACAGCCAGGATGATAAGTCTGATCTAGTGGGGATAAGAGTCTACTTAGCTCAAGTGTAGAATTTCTTGGGGGGTATGTGTGTTTTACTCCTTCCACACTTGATGCTTTTAAACTCTTTAGTATTCATCAGTATCAATATATAAAGTTAAGATCCCCCTAGTAAGGTTGTTCTGCAGTCATTTTAATGGAAATAAATGTGAGGTGGTGTATTTGAATTTCCTGGATGTGTAATCTTGCCACAGTCTGTGCCAGTACTTGTGTGCATGGTGATTGAGTGCTTACAAGAGTGACAGTAAAGCTCTGTCACAGCACAACTTAGGCCTTTCCAGTGTAGTGTTACAACGATGATAACTTTCCAAGTGTTTGGATCACTTCAAGTTTGCTGACCTTGCTGGTTAAGGTTTGTTTTCAGCTTAAATGCAAATTAGTTTACAGTGGTCATGATGAAAGATGAGATCCATTTGCTGTCACCGAGAGAGATTAGATCAGAGGTCGCAGTTTAGCTGCTTGAAGGGAAACTGAGGTGGCAGAGAGCCTTGTATTAATTGCCTGGGAGCAGTAGCAGATGTGGTGACAGCTCCTCTTAGTGCAGCGTGGCCGATACTGAAGGAGCTTTGATTGAAGGTGCTGTGTGGAGTGAAGTGGTGTTGGGGACCTGCTCTCTCCTCAGAGTGACCTCCATCGCAGACCGCTTGAACGTAGACTTTGCCCTCATCCACAAGGAGCGCAAGAAGGCCAACGAGGTGGATCGCATGGTGCTGGTGGGGGACGTCAAGGACAGAGTGGCCATCCTGGTCGATGACATGGCAGACACCTGTGGCACCATCTGCCACGCTGCAGACAAGTGAGTGGGGCTGCCTGAGCCTCCCTAACCCAGCAACCTGCTCTTGCTGAACACTGTGTGATGGGTGAAGCAGATTATTTGCATGACAGGTTTCACGTGGCTCGTGCAGTTTCTTGATTATTCATGTTATACAAAATAAGGAAAAACCCCAGTTATAGTTCTCGCAGTGGGAATAGGTAGAAGACCATAGTGTCCTTCTTTTTTCCCCTGAATTAAAAATGTACCATCACTGACCATGCCAAGTAGAACTAAGTGTTTTCTGGTTCATCAGCTGATTTTGTATTAGAAATAAGCTTTTCAAATTTGGTATCATTCATATCATTTGGTTTCTGTTTTACACTAGAAACAGCAACATATGCAAGATGGTTAACTGTTAAATACAGTATTAAATATTAGTGCAGTATTTCATGCAGTATTAAATACAGTATTAAAGTATTAACACAGTATTAAATATCAGCTACCTTGTGTAAGCAAAAATTACAGAAGGTGATTTGTATGATCTGTACCAAATATTCCAGAGCTGAGAACAATGGGGTTTTTTCAATGTGTGCTTTGCCTGTGGTGGATTTCATGATACTTGTAAAATTTTTTTTCCCCAAGTCAGTAGAGAGGGGGAATCAAATGTAGCCCTAAGCACATGGTGCTGTCTCTTGTCACGATTACCATTTGTCCTGCACTAATGTTAATTTAATACTTGCTGAGAATTCCTCATCCTTCTCCTTTACTCCCCCCTTGCAGGCTTGTGTCAGCTGGAGCCACCAAAGTTTATGCCATCTTAACTCATGGGATCTTTTCTGGGCCAGCAATTTCCCGGATCAACAATGCCTGTTTTGAGGCAGTTGTAGTCACAAACACAATACCCCAGGAGGACAAGATGAAGCAGTGCCCTAAAATCCAGGTGAGCATCTATTTTCTGTCACTCCTGGGGGGTGGTAGCCTTGTCTGTTCACCTGTTGGGGGTGAAAAACCCACAATAGTGTGTAGTGCTGACAGTGGTTCTGCTGGTACTGCCATCAGTGTTGCCTGGTTCTCTTGGCCCTGTTGTTGTGGGGTAACAGACACATTGCACTGATAGAAAGCAGTTTCTGTTCCAGCTCATCTCAAACAGTTCATTAAAGGATTTTTTTTCAGGGTTTGTTTTACTTAGGTCAGGTGTCTGATTTAATGGGGCCACGATGTAGGCAAGTAGTTGGACATGTGCCCTTTGGAGGAGTGATGTGCTGATGATGTGCAGTGCTGAAACAGAGGTAGACAGGAACTTCTGATGTTGGTGGTGACACAGCTTTGTTGTGTGTGTCACTTTATGCCCAGCCTTTGCCATCCATATGAAAACTAAAAGCTGATAATGATCCCCAGAATCTGCTGCTAAGCCAGTTCTCAATCCACTCATCCAGCGTACACTTCTTGAGTTTGCCTGTGAGGATTTCATGACTGATAGTGTCAGAAGCCTTGCTGAAGCTGAGAATATCCACTGCTCCCCCCTCACCCTTCCAGGCAGTTGCTTTCTCATGGAAGGTGATCAGGTTGGTCAAGCATGATTTGCCTTTGGTGAATCCATGCTGACTATTCCTGGTCATGTTCTTGTCATCCATGGGCAGAGAGATGACCTCCAGAACTAAGTGCTCTGTCACCTGTACAGGGGTTGGTGTGAGGCTGACTGCACAGTAATTCTGGGTTGTATTTGCCTTCTTCCAGTCCTCAGGCACCTCTGCTGATCTCCAGGACCTTTCCAAGTGGATCATGAGTGCCTGGCTGTGGTGTTTGCCAGCCCTCTTGGTACTCATGAATGTATCCCATCAGGGCCCATGGACTTGTGGATACCAAGTCTGGCCAAGTGTCCTCTAACCCAATCCTCCCCAAGGAAAATCTTCCTTCCAACGTTTCCTTACTCTGGCTTCCTGCTTGTCAGTGCAGACTGATGCAAAAAAAAATGCTCACTAACTGCCTTCTCTACATCCTCTATCACCTGGGTCCCCCTTCACTTTAGTAACAGGCCCACATTATTCTTAGTTTTTTCCAAATACATCAATAACAAAAGGAAAACATTCTTATTGTCCCTGGCGTCCTTTGCCAGATTTAATTCCAGGGCCTTGGCTTCACAGCACCAATATCTAGGACACAGGCATTTGGAGAAGTTCTGGCACTACTCACACTCAACCAATACTGTGGTGTGAGTAGAAGCTCCCCCACTACTGTGCTGCTGATGGAAAGGAAGCTGAACTGCTGAAGGTTGAAGCTGCAGTCAATTTTAAGCTGCTTTTGGAAATATATTATAAGCTGATTGCAAGTTGACGTCGGGTCGCAATTCTTTCAGCACCACTGGGTGATACTGCTGTAACATCTAAAACATTTCTGGTGCTTCACCTTGTTTCCAGGCTCCACACTGCAGCTGGTGTAGGCAAAATGATAAACTGGCAACCTCTGTGTAAGTAGCTGTAGCCAAAGATTGCAGTGGAGCAGTTTTCCAGGCTCTAGTACCTCACACTTACACACTGATGTCTGATGTTGAGGAAAACAGAGCTAAAGGATTTGTCACAAGTCTCAGGCTTTACTCTGCAGCTTGTTGATTTTTTTTCCCTTCAGACAAACTATCTAGAAGATAAAAAAAAATATTAAATATGGTTTTCACTTGGTTTCTTTAATGCACCACGAATATGGTGATTCTTACTAGGCTACATATATTGAAATGCTTTAGCTGTGGGGATTCTGAGCTGGGATTTGGCTGAGACTCAACTTTTCCTCCTGGTACCTGTCTGACCCCACCAGATGGAGCCAGCACAACGCCTGGGAGTTGAGCTGCAGCACAGCAGCTTCATCCCTCAGACTGCTGGCAGCAGTGGTAAAACCTCTTGGCTCGGGGGAAGTGATTTCATCCTGATTTAGACTGCCCTAACTTCTCTGCACAAAGTGAATAAGAGAGTCCTGTGGCAAACAGACTGAGCCTAGGGACGCTAGACTAACTCTGACAGACCAACTAGAATATTTGTAGTGCTCTTTGTAGGGTCTCTTCAGGCTTATATGTAATTAAATCCTAATCCTGTGTACAAGTAATTTGTCTGCATCTGGCATGTTATAAACGTGGGTGATGAGTTTATTCTTTAGGTTCTCCCTGACTTCCCAGCCGTTCTTTCAGGCTTGATGCCTTTTTTTCAGTGGTGCTGATGCATCTTTTTTCCCTTCCAGGTGATTGACATCTCAATGATCCTCGCGGAGGCCATCAGGAGGACTCATAATGGGGAATCTGTTTCCTACCTATTCAGCCATGTCCCTTTATAACAACAGATGTCAGCTGCTGCTTGTATGGCTTTTTTTTTTAAAACCAAAAGTTGTTCAGCTTGTTGTAAAGTTCAGTAGAAGACTCTGCTTGTTCCAGTGCAGTTCTCCACAGCTCTTGATGAAGTCAGGTTTACTGGCTCTGTTCCCAACACTGGGAGGCTGGAGGGGGAAAGCTCATCTCTGTGACAGCCAACTCCACCAGCACCCCTGTGCATGGAGCTGATCAGTAGCACTGACTCAATTCTGCAGGTCTGTGGAGAGCAGGACTGACACATGGCTAATTGCCACAATTATTTTGAGGGGGGGAGGGAGAGGGTTTGTCTGTGGGCAGGGTTAGATGATCTGGCATGTGCACCCTAAATTGTTTGGGAAGTAGAGCTCCCTAGGACATGTTGATCTGGATCTACAGCAAGAGCCCAAGAGACTGCTGGCTGTCTTACCACTCTGTACCTGCCAGAGCCCTTGGAGAGTGGTGGGGAAGGCTTGTGTCTTGGCCAGGCTTGACCCTTGGTGGAGCCCTGGGAGACGCCTAGGATTTGGTTCTGCTACAGCTTCCTCCCAGGAAAGGAGATCAGTGTAGCTTGCAAACTTGAATTCCTCTTAATTGTTGACGAAATGAAATGCCCTTCAGTGTGCTACACAGCAGAGTGAGGGTGGGAGCAGAGTCTGTGCAGTGCTGTGTCAGCTTAGTGGGGAAGGTGCCTCCTGGACAAGTGTTCTTTTCTGAAAACTCTGACATAGAGAACTTGTGGTGGTTGCGTGCTTTGATTTCTAGTGCAGGCTAAAACCAGCTTTTCAATGTCACAGCTTCCTGTTAGCCTTGCTAGCTAACTAGAGGACTGCTGTCATGCACTGCAGCTGCACCTTGGCCTGCTGTGCAACCCCCTGACCCTTTTTTTTACCAGTACAGTAGTAAACAGAGCCTCTTTATCCAACAGCAGCAGGGTTGTTGCATCTAGCAAGTGCCTGCTCAGACGCTGGGGTGACCTGAAACACAACAGCTTTGTGTCCAGCTGGCTCAGCCTCTCATTCATTGCCTGTTATAGTCCTGTTATCCTGGAAGTTACTGACACATTGTCCTGCTCATTGTCTGCCTTTCCTTGAAAGCGTTGCTTGTTGAAAATACCTTAAGCCAAGGAGTACTGCAGGTTGCAGGACAACAAAACCTGAAGGAACCCTTGAAGTGGGTCTGATGCTTTTCAGGAGTGTTTATGGCAATGGTTTGAAGAGGCTGGTGATACATAATACTGGGAAAACTACAGATTTAACACCAATCTGACAGGCTGGAAAGTGCCTGAAAGAAAAATACCAAAACTAGAGCTGGCTGAGGGTCTTGGATGTAATAAGTACCATCCAAAACTTGAATACTTAGAAAATGTACCAGACAATCTTAAGGTAAACTGCTAAGTCTCTCTTGAACTCTTACGGTTTATAGACCAAACTGTTTTATTCTAGTTTTGTTTTGGTTTGGTTTTTTTTTTAATAAGCACTCCTCTTTTATTTGTTTTTGAGCTGGAGGAAGGGAAAAAGGGAAAAGAAGGAACTTGAAATTACTTTCTGGAGTAACCAGCTTGGCTTTGAGAGGCTGGGGGCTGGGGTATAAGTGGAACTAACTGAAAAATGTGGTTAAAATCTAGGGAAGTACTTCTTTAGTTGTGCCTTTTACTGAAGACTTCTCTCCCTTCCTGAACTCCTGTCCTGTGGCAACGTTAACACTTCTATTAGTGTAGAACTTTTCTTTTTGTATAAGAATTGGTGTTTGTCTGGAAACTGTGCATCTCTTTGCTTCTTTGCTTTGCATCCTGCACTGAGCTCTCCTGAGAGTCTGTGATCCCACCTCCTGTATGGGAGCCCCTGCTGCCATTCCTGCTGCTGCTCTTGAGAGCCAAGAGCCAGGACATCAGAGCAGCGCTGGGAGGATTTTCAGCAGCATTTGTGTTTAAAGTTAAGACCTGATGAAGGAATTAAACTTTTATTTAAAAACCATGGCCTCTGCCTGTAAGTGCTTCTAAATATCTTAAGTGACATGAATCTTCCGAGTTGGGTCATTTTAAGGGCAGATCATGAAGTAATTTTTATTTAGAAGGGACTTTGGAAGGTCATCTGGTTTAACCCTTGTGTGTGTGGCCAGCTGTGAGGTTCAGCTTGGCTCTGCTCACATTGTGTGGAAGAAAAAGCGTGGGACCAAGCACTGAGCAATTGCTTCTGTCCATGTTTGATTTCCTGGACTTAATTGTTAGAGGTGGTAGTGCAGCTTCTCTAGTACTGTTCAATTATGTATCTGAGCAGATTTGTTCACATAATGTTCAGGTGGGGGAAGCTTGAATATTTTAACAAGTACAGATGAAGAGTTTGTAAGTGTCTTGCACAAAGCTGATCAGAGACAGTAGGATTATGTCCTGAGGAGCACTTGTTCTGACTGAACCCTGATCCTGTCTAATTGTGTTGCAGATAGGAAAGTATAAATGAAATCAGAAGGTGAGGTGGCAGGTCTAGAGAAAGGTCTTTGGCATTACAGACAGACTTCCCGGCCTAGACTGAGCATGACCACAGCCTCAGGCAGACATTTGCTGAGGATCACAATCACCATCCATCTGTTAAAATGTGTTGCAGTACTGGCCAGTGAGTAAGTGAAAAAAAAATGGGGTTTTTTTTGCCAAAATAGCAGGGTGGGTACTGTGGGTCTTGTCAGGATTATGTAGCAGATTTCACCTTCCTGTGATAAAAACAGAGCTTTACAGCCATTTGTGCACAGGAGACCATTACTATTAGTGAGTATATAATGTTTTCTTAGTTACTTCAATAAAACCAGGGTTTGGAGCTGGGAGGGAGCACAGACTTAATATGCTGTGTAACATTGTAGTCTTAAAAAGGATGGGAGATACCTCCCTGGGACCGTTCTCATACCTGAGTTACTCTGCTCCGAAACCTTCAGAAGGGATGGAGACTTCACCAAAGCCTGAAGGTGAGTGATGGGGTGTCTTAGGCTTTCCTCACAGCTACCTGAGTTACTACTGTACAAAACAAGTTGTTTCCCAAGAGAAAATTTCAACCGAATCATTTGCTGTGCTCACGCAAAGGAGGAGCAGGATAGAGCTCCAGCAGCTCCCTCTGCCCCAGGCACAGCCAGAGTGTGGCTGCAGGTGTGAGGACGGTGGTATTGGTGCTGGTTAGCCATCTCATGCATGTCTGCTGCCTGCTGTTGATTCACAGAAACAAGGAACCCATCACTCACTAGTCCTGTATCAGTCCCACTCACCTGGGTACCTGAAACTAAGGCCCAGGGTGGGAGCTGAGCTTACCAGGTAAGCCTTACAGGTAGCAGGATGTTTAAAGCCCAATGGTGAGATGAGACACCTCTCAAAGTAATTTGCTGGCACCTCCCTCCTGCCTTACTGATGTAAGGAGGTCTCCTGGAGTCGGTGTTTCTGTGATCTAAAGAAAGCAGCACTTTGTCTTGCTGCTGTTGGGCAAGAGGAAAATGGTGTTAGGAAGCCCTTCTGTAAACTGCAGCAACACCCATGGGAGCAATGAGCCCTCCTGTAAGACACGAACAGCCCCAGTATGCTGCTGCCTTCCCGGGGCTCCCTGCTCCTGCCCTGATGGATGTAAAGGGTTGTGGCAGGAGACTGGGGTGGAAACGGGAGAAAGTGCTGTCACCCTGTGGAGCGGCTCAGCCTGGCAGCTGTTGTGGTGGTGCCCTGCAGGCAGATGGGTCAGGAGGCTGAGAAAAATCTCTGATCAGAGAAAACTTCCTGCCTCCTTCCTGTACAGGAGAATAAGGCGTTCCTGGAAATGGCTGTTGGGGAGGCTGTATCAGCCCTGGCAGCCTTGTTCTGTGCAAGATTTAAAACCCATCTAAAATGGCTGGCAGTCAGTCTGTGCTATTTCAGGTCAGGGCTGTTTTTGCTTTCTCCCTATCAGTTGATGTCTCAGTTCTTTTGTTATGAATTATTGAAGGCAGAAATGCCAAAAGACGTAAGAAAGAAGCTGGTTGTGCAGTTATGGGAGGCTTTGCTAATTTGTCAGGGGGAAAAGCTCTTGCTGGGATATAAGCTCCTTTCTTGTTCTTTGTGCAAGATGGGTTTTAGCAGCTCCCCAGCAGCAGCCCCACCTCTCCCCTGCTGGCAGTGCACAGGGTTGGCTTTAAAGCTGCTCTGGCCGTGGTTTGTACGAGTGTGGTGGTGCCTGTGTGGCTTGAGGAAGGGGGAGCTCCCCTTCCCCTGCCTGCGTGGCCGCCGTGGTGGCTTTGTGCCCAGACAAAGACCCGGGGGTTACAAAGTGCTGCAGCATCAGGAGATGCAACACATTGCCCAGGGGCTGAGCCTTGCCAGTGGCAGGTGCAGCTGGTCTGCTGAGGGGCTGGGAGGATGGTGAGCAGGTTTTTGGGTGCAGCTGGTGCTGGCGAGGGGCTGTGCACAGCCAGGGTGGGGATCAGGTTCTTTCGCACTCGCTGCCTGCCAGGGACAAAAGCTACGTCAGACTGCAGCATCCACAAAGGAGAAGCATGTGGAGAACAGGCAAGCAAAGGGGGAAGCTGGGGGGAAGGTGAGCACAGCCAGAGAGTAAACACATGGTAAAACACTTTTCTGACTATTTGCATGAAGGCAAAAAGGATTTCCTGTGTTCATTTTGAAACTGCATGGATGTTTTGGTTCTCGCTGGCTGTGCAGGGAAAATGAGCCTTTTTCTCACTGGGGCTGGGCTGCGTGATGCAGGCTCTGCAGGGTGGGTTTGAAGGATGCTCACAAACGCAGCCCTGCCTGGGCTTTTGCAGTTCCCAGCTCTGTGGCACTCTCCAAACCTGGCCCTGCCGAGGGCGGCACCACCAAATCAGAGCTGCTCTGGGAGCAGCCTGGCCTGGAGCTTTGCCTGCAGCCTCTCCCTCCCTCCGTCCCCCAGGCACAGGAACAGAAGGCTGTTTGCCATCCAGACTCCTCTCGGAGGGGCAGCCTGCCCTTAGATCTTGGCCCTTGCCTTTTCAGCATTTGCCAACTCTTGGTGCTTCTTGAATTCAGAGCCCATATTCTGCCTGGAGCAAGAAGGTGCCTGAGGGCTTGTGGCAAAGGGCCACCTCCGGCCGTGACCTGCTGTCGCTGGATAGCACCAGTCCCTCCTGCCAAGGCGGCAGTCGTCTCGCTAAAGAACACAAAGCAAGTGTTCCCTCCGGATTGCTGGGGATTTTCTCTGCAAAATCTCCAGTAAGCCCTGAGCAAAACCCAGAGGCTGGCAGGCCAGGAGGAGGTGGAGGTGAGAGCTGCTGCAGCACAGCTGCTACCCCTTGGTGCTCTGTAACAGGTTCCTGTTCGCCATGGCACCAAGATTTCTGCAGAAAGGTTTTGGCAAGCCTCATCTGCAGTCAGGATACTTTTTATTTTGCCTCCTCCCCTTCCTCTCATTCCCTTCAGCACCTACAGGACCCTCCTGGCCCTCTACCCCCTCTCTATCCTGGTGGCCAGCATGCAAGTGCCCCCCCCAGACTAGCACTGTCCTTCCTGCTGGGATCACACAGGCTGCCTGCACTGCTCCTTGGCGTTTTCCCTCCAAAGGTGTTTCTTTCACTTGCACACCAGCCTGTATACACAGTTTGGGCTGCTCCCCAAGCTTGCTGCAGCCAAGCAGACCCTGTGAGTATGCTTAGCTTCTTGTCCACCCATGCTGCTTCTTTAGTGATCATATCTCCCCAGGAAGTGCTGTGGCCAAAGACAATGTAGACATGAGCTGGGCAGTGGCCAAGCCTCTCTCACAGGTGTGAAAATAGTATACTGGGTTTAGCCCAAGGCTTGCTTTATTCAAGTTCTGCTTCAGCAGTGGGAACATCCCTGGACACACCCACAGGCCACGGCTGCCTCCGTTGTGGGGCACCTGCTTCTGATGGGTTGAGGCTGGGACAGTGGCTTTGGAGTCATCTGGTCTCGTGGGGACCAGCCTGCTGCCCCTCACACCTGGCACCCAGCAGCGTGTGCAAACAGGAGTGGCAGCGGGAACCACGCCCGTACGTGGGGGCAGCAGGAGCTGTGTCCGCGCCCGTATGGGAGGGGCAGTGTGCACGCCGTCCGTGTGTGCTGTGAGGCGGTGTGTCCCCGTGTCGCCGTCCCCGGTGCCCCCCTCCCTCGGCGTCTCCCTCTCTCGTTGTCCCCCTCCCTCCCCGTCTCCCCCACGCCCCGCACGCTCGGTCCCGCTCGCGCCCCCGTCGCGCGGCACGGCGGGAACGGCCGCCCCCTGGCGGGCCACGCGCTTCCCGGCGGGCGCGGCGGGCGGGCAGCCAATGGGCGCGCGGGCTGGGCGGCGGCCGGGGTATAAAAGGCTCCGCCCCGCGCGGCGCGCGCTCCAGACTCACCTGGGCGTGTAAGGAGTGGGATCGCTATTGGTACCGGCAGCCACCGCACACCGCAGCCACCGCACATCGCACCGTACAGCGCCGCAGGTACGGGCTGGGCCGCCGATGGGGGGCCCTGCGCAGCGCTGCTGCGAGGAGGGACTCGCCGGGGCGCCCTGGGGCGGGGGCTGCGGGTGCGGCGGGTCCCGGGGGGACATGGCTGCCTGCTGCGGGGAGGGTCCCCCGGCCTGTGTGGGTACCGGGGGGCCGTCCCGCACGGCTGCCCGGGCCCGGGGAGCAGCGCGGTGCCCGGGGCGGCGGCGCGCCCCGCCCTGCGCTATTGTCCGCGGCGGGGGCCGGGGGGGGCGCTGGGCCGCCTTTGTCTTCCCGTCCCCATCCCTCGGCTGACTGCGGCGGGGGTCTCGCAGGCAAAATGTGCGACAAACCAGACCTCTCGGAGGTGGAGAAATTCGACAAGAAGAAGCTGAAGAAAACCAACACGGAGGAGAAGAACACGCTGCCCTCCAAGGAGAGTAAGTGCGGGGCCGGGGGCTGGCGGGGCGGGAGGCACGGCCGGCGGGGCAGTGCCTTCGGGGGCCGGTCTCACCGCCCAGGCAGCCGGGTCAGAGGGGCGGTTTGGGGCAGCAGGGCTCTGGCCCGGGGAAAGCCGCGGGCAGAGGTGTGTGCAGCCCGGGGCAGCGGGCATGGGCACTCGGAGAAGGCTGTTGCATCAAACTGGCCCCTCAGGGCATCACTTTCCTGCGGACAGGTGTCCGACTTGCTGCCATGCACACGTGTGGCTTGTCATGTTCTAGCCTGACTGTTAAACCACCCTGCTTGGGATAAAACCACGAAACTGGCCACCAGGGCCTGAGTGAATCCTCTAAAACCTATTCCAGTGCCTGTTTCCACACAAAAAAAGACCACTGGAGACTAATGGGCCTCTATTCTCTTGCAGCTATTGAGCAGGAGAAGGAATGTGTGAAGTCTTCCTAGAGAGAGATCGCCTGGCAGGAAGAGCAACTACTTAATTATTTTGCTTTGAAATGAATCATGTGGGTTTTTTTAAATTTACATCACGTACATGTATAGAAAACAGCCGTATCACCTAACACACTGTCCCACTTTGCTGGCAGCTTTGGCAGGTGGGGGAACAAAGCGTGGTCCTCTCAGTCCATCAGTAGCCTGACTCGATGCCATCTCTGCTGCTCAGCTGCCTCCTGTGACAGCACTGATCTAGCTCTGATGCAGTGGGGAGGTGAGCAAGGGCTGTGGAGGCTTCTGGGCATGGACCCCTTCTGCCTGGGGGAGTGGGGAACCTTTCTGGCCTCACCTCCAGCCTGGGTCTGTCTTGCATATTCTTCACTGACAGTGTTCTGTAGCCTCACTCACAGTTTTTTGTCTTCCTTGGGGAAAAAATGAGAAGTTTATTATAAAATAAAAAATTGTAATGATCTACCTGTGTCTAGTGGCTTCTTCCCTGACAAAGGTTCTGGCTGGGGCTTGGCTTGCCCTGGAGGGTGGGGAGGTCTCTGCCTGGTGCAGCAGCAGTGCTGGTTGTTCAGTGTTGCTCGGAGGGCAATGTGGGATGGTTCCCTTCTAGAGGCACCTCTAGAGCCGCACCAGAGTGAATCCAGCTTGTTGTTTGCTTGGGGATCAGTTCCTGGGGGAAGTGGGAGCATTTCTGGCACGATCATGGCCACTGTGCTCCACCATCATTGTGGTTTCTTGGTGCATGTAAAAGCAGAAGCTAACCTTGGTCTTGCTGCCCATGTGAAGACTGAGTGTCCTGCCTTGGAAAACTTGGTGTCCCTGTCTAAAACCTTGTGCTGGGGCTGCTGCCTCGTCAGCTTGGCTGGAGGTGCTGGCCTGGGGCCTGTGGGTGTGGTGGCCAGGTCAGCTCTGCCCACCCAGTTCTTGGAGCACAGTTCTCCCATCACTGCATGGCACTGCCCTTCTGTTCCCCTTGAGCCAACCTCCACCCCTACTCTTGACAGAAGGTGTTTTTTGCAGTCCTGTAAGGATGGGTTTGAATGCAAGTAAATCCCTTGGTACTCTCTGGGCTGATTTCAGCCCTGCCTTGCAGGGGTGGAGATCCCCAGGTCCTGCAGCTGGCCACAGCACAGTGTGGGTGAGCTCTGACAGTGCCTCCAGGTTTATGCTGAGGCTTCCTGGCTACTGCCAGGACTTCCTCACCTCCACGTGGCCTGCAGGGTCACTGAACACACCAGGCCACTTGTAGAGGAGGTGGAGGCAGACTAGCCAAAACTTGCCAGCTAACAGTTTTGGTCAGTGTTCCTAATGAGCCTGGTCAGCTGGGGACAAACACAGGGCTGCTGCTCCTGTCTGGACACGGTGCCTATCTGCCTGGTGCCTCCACCCACACTGCCTGCCAAGGACTGCAAATAACACTGCCTGTGTGGTTGCCACTGCCTCCACCCCTTAAAAAGCAGAATTGAAAGAGCTGCAGGTAAGAGTTTGGTGTTTGTGCGCTGTCAGGGCAGCGTGTGGGGTTTTCCATGGGGTGATGGCCCTGGGGAGCAATGCAGAGGCCCAGCCGGGGCTGCTGCTACGTTGGGCTGAGCACTGGGAAGCCCAGCACATGCCAGGGTGGCTGTGCCCCTTCAGCACCCTGATGTGCCCAGGACAGAACCCTATCCTGGACATGGGAATCTTTTCCCAGTGCCAACAGCTGGGGTGGTTTGTCAGAGTGACAACGTGTTTCCTGCTCAGAGGTGGTTTTTCTCATGGAACAGGGGCAGGCAGGTAAAGCCAGCCTGAACCCTTTCCTCATCCTGAGAGCCAGAGGCTGAGTTGAACCAAGTGAAGCTTTTGGAATGGAAACACAAAGCGGCAGTGCTGATCTCCCCTCCTCAGTGCTGCTTTTGGGGATAGGGAGGTCTTGGTGGCTGCCCAGAGCAGCTCGGCTGCTCCTGACACCGCCCCGGTGCCTCTCCCTGCTACGTGCTGCAACGGGCCCCCCTGCAGGCATGGAAAAGCACCAGGGTAAAGCACCGGGGTACTTATCTCTCCCTGAGTCACACGGACATCTGCAAGGCCACAGCAGGAGTGTCCCCTCCCTGGCACTGCTGTGCTTACAATAACTCCCCCCTCACCCTGTGCTGTTGCACACAGACAGCAGAGCCTGCCAGGGGGGCTGGGCACCCCAATCCTATAGAGACAGCTGGTTTGCCAGCCATGGACAGGGCTGTGGGTTGCTCTGCGAGGGAGGGTGGGTGGTGCCAGAAGCTGGCAATGCTCCAGCGTTGACTCTGAGTCTGTGGAAGCAGCCCATGGGACCCCCATGCATCCTGTGGAGCCGTAGAGATGTTGATGCATCTGGGTTTGGGTTGCTTTTTCACTGCAGCCAACCTGGGCATGTACCAATCCAGATTTAGACATGGGGTTAATGCTGGCACAGCCAGGTCTATGCCCCAAGGAAGCCACCCCAGGGGCTGGCAGCCCCAGGGACATCAGCTGGAGCTGGGAGCAGCTCCCCAGCAAACACATGTCCATGTGTCTTATGGCCAGTGTCCTGTGTTCACCTAAAATGAGGGCAGTCCAGGCACTTTTCCCAACAACATCCCTGCCAGAAGGAAGTACCAGACCACATTGTCTAAATGCCCTAGCCTCAAGACTGAGGGTAAAGAGTTACCTATTTTATTGTCCAGTGTCCAAAATGTCCCTGTTGCCAGCAGAGTGTGAGCCTGTAAGGGGAGAACCATTACAAAGCCTTTTATGTCAACACTATCCCTCCCTATCCCAGATCTTCACCTTTTCACCCTGGCACACATGGGCCCACAGCTGCCAGGGGTGTGGGAGGCCAGGACACCTGTCAGACTAATGTCCCCTAGAAATGTGGTGGCTTGAGCAGCATGGACTGCCCCAGCAGGCAGCCATGCACAGAGGATGCCATCCCAGGAGCTGGGCCTTCCTCACAGGGCTCTATGACCCTTCCTTCTCTGGGCACCAGGTGAGTTACTCACATCAGCCCCTCTTGGCTATGCCAGGAGAATACAATCCATGCCTCTCCCATCCAGGGCCCATCCTGCTGCTTCTGGGTGGTTTCCTCCCATGCTCAGTGAGATGGTGAGCCGTGGCCTCACTGCAGAGGAGGGAGGAGAAGGCTGAGTCACCATCAGGAGGAACTTGGGCAAATACCTGGTGATCAGCAGCATGAGGTGAATTCAGATCAGGGCTTGTGGCTGGGATGGGTGTCTGGCCCTGCCACTGCTCCATCCCCTCTGACTCAGACAGGAGAGGATTTGGCCCAACATACACATGTGGAGGATCATAACCCCATCTCTGGCAGGAGGTGACTGAGTCAGCCTGTGCATGGCCCTGTGCTGGGCTCCCCTGCGCCCCATGGCTCCCTGCCAGTCTGTGGCACTTTCCTCATGTCCCACAGCACCACGCTGGTTTGTAGCACAACTCACCCAGGGCAGGGGAGGCTTTTGCACTCTAGCAGCCAAGGTTTTCTCTTTGTCAGTCATCATCTGGCAGCCCCCAGAGCTGCAGCAGAAAGTGGTGAGAGCCAAGAGATGTCAGTGATCAAGGCCTAAGGCAGCTCCTGGATGGCAGGAAATTGCCAACCTCAGCCTGAACTGCAGATGCAGCAAGCAAACCTACTTTAACAGGTGTGTGCTTGGCACCAGAGCAAGCAAAAAGAATAAGGTGAAGCCAGGCTGCACAGACAGGTGAATGCTGCAGCTCCCCAATGGCTGGATCCTGCCCATCCTCACCTCCCTGTTCCCTGCATCCCTGGGGAAAACATGTCCCCACCTCTGTGTCACTTGAGTTGGCCTTTTCCTGCCAGATCTCTGCTGTCCACACAGACATTGCCAAGCACAGAGCTCATGGTGGCTCAGGTTGAGAGGGGAAGCAAGGGGCAGCAAGCATGAGCTGCCAGGGGAAACCTCTGCTGGGAGAACTTGGGGAGGACCTGTACATGAGGATAGTTAAAGAACAAAGCATGTGGCTGTAAAAGAGGAAGGCAGAAGAGAAGAAGCAATAGTGGGGAAATGAAAGTGTTGTGTGGGCTAGTGACCCCAGCGCTTTGGCAAAGGAGTTGATAGTAGGCCACCGTGGTGTGTGAGAGTTGTGTGTGATGGGGCCACTTGGTGACACGGGAAGGATGGATGGACAAGCTGTTCCCATCCTGTGGTGGGGAGGAGCACTGTGCTGAAGAACCCCCACGGCCATGGGGAGGGAAAGCCACTGTCCCTTTGCACCCACCAAGGCACCCACACAGCAAGCCAGAAACCCTTGGACACCTCTGCTGGCAAACTGGCCTGTGGGCTGCACACATTCAGCACAACCCAACACTTTCCCCAGCAGTGCAAAAATTATTCCCGCTCTTGAAATTATGCCCTGGAGGTCGGGTTTACCAGCAGGAGCTTACTCATCCCCTGCCAAGGAGTGCTCAGCATGAGTAGTGATGAACCGGGAGCACGCAGAGCTTCCTGCTCGGCACCAGGCTCCGGCCAGCGCCTGGCCCTAAACAAAGCCGGGAAGGCACGCACGGAGCGCCCCTGCAGCCCCGCGCTGCCCGCATTTGCCGGGGCTGTCGGCGGCCCGAGGCGCAGGTGGCAGCAGCCTGGCTGCGTGCCTTGGCCGGGCGGCACACGCTGCTGGCGCCGGGGATGCCGAGCCCTTCGGGGGCTCCCAGCCGGCTGCTGACAGCGGCCGGAACTCAGCGCTGGCTTCTGGCCCCCCCGGCTGCATTCTGCAGATTCCCGCGGGCCTGAGGGGCCGTGCCCGGAGCTGCGGCAGCATGTGCTCCTGCGGGAACGCGGCTCCGGTGTCTGCGGCAGCGCCCGCACTTGTACCCGAGCCGGGGCAGCTGACGGAGCAGAGGAGCTCTTTATTTTAGGAAGCAGCTGGCTCACACAGGAGACATTGTTTATCATCTTTCTTGCCTCTGGTGTTTTATTACAAAGGATTATGGCATGAAAAGCCATTTTGTTCCCCTGTTCCCAATGTATAGCCCCCTCTCCATGATTTATTCCTCTCCACAGGCAACAGCTGGGGTATGACATCCCGCGAAGTGGAGGGGAAAATAAGGTGGGGGCTCAAAGCTGTGGCAGTGCTGGCAGCAGGGATGCACCCAATGCCCAGGTCATGGCACAGCAGTCAGGAGTTTGCCAGGGGTACCTGAGACTGCTCATGCACCTTCATGATGGGGTGGAAAAAAAAAATCAAAGCCTTTCGACGGTGGGTAAGGAAATGTCACCTCACTCTGGACTGGGCAGAGATCAGTGTCCTCTCCTGGGACACTGCTGTCTCCAAATCTGTATGCGCCACTGCCAGTGCTGGTGACATCCTGTGGTATCACAGCCCCAAACCTGGCTGGATGAAGCTGTATGGGAATCTCCTGCTGCCCACGGGGAACCTCGGGCCAGGCTGGGCACAGCGTGGTGCAGGGTATGAGCTCAGCACAGTGGGTGGGGTGCAGGGTACAAACTGGGGGGTCAGTTTGGGAATATGATCCTTTGCCACTCTCCCCAGAATCACCTTCAGGCAGGGTAGAGGCACCTCTAGAGCCGCAGCAGGAGCAGCTTCTCTCCATCCCTCTGTCCAGGCACTCTCCTTGCCAAGTGACAGCCAGGATACCATGTGCCCCCTGTCACCCTCCTCTGTCCCTTGGTGCCATGTGCCTTTCCTGTGGGTCCCAGAACAGAGTTCAAGGCAGCACAGGCTGAACTCCCTTCTGCCTGGCTCCGAGCCAGTGCCTGATTCCTCTGTGGTTTTCCAGGAACCAGCTCCGGAGCCATGGGCAGCAGACTTGCATGTTGCAACAGATACCTTGTGCTGTCTCCTGAAGGCCCATCCTGTCTGTGCACCTACATCAGGGTAGAACTATGTCTGGTGCTGCCTTCTATGGTGCTACCTGCTCTTCCACCTCGTCATTTAACATGTCCCTAAACCCAGCCAAGGGGTTCTGGGGAAGAGCTGGGGATGGGTAGGGAGGTGAGTGCAGTGGTGTGTGGCTCAGCCAGTGCCACGCCTGTGGTTGCACTGAAGCTGGGACAAGCCCCTGCCTGCAGTGTTGTGTCTGAGAGGCAGCTCTGCAGCCCAGGCATGTCCCCCTCCCTGCTGCCTTAGACCAGCTCATGAAAACAGCACAGGTCACTTCTTTAGGGCAAGTTGAGCTGTGTGGAGTAGAGGGGGATGAACCACAGGGTCTTCCCCAGTTTTGCTCCACCAATGGAGCTCCTTCCTGGAGAGGGAAATGGATGATGGGGTACCTGGCAACCTGCTCAGAGCTGTAGGCTCAGGGCAAATGGGGCTGGCCAAGGCAAGGGGTGGCAGGACTGCTCAGGGGGTTCCTGTACTGGAAAGTGTTTCAGAGCAGATGCCTCGGGCTGGAGCTGCTGCTGGGTACATGCTTTGGAGAAGCAGCTGCAGAGCCATGCACCGGTGCTGGAACAAAGGCAGAGGCCCAAGGCCCAGCTGCAGCACGGGACGTGTGATGAATTAATGGGGGCATGAGCTGGCAGCATTGTGTGACCACAGGCTGGCAGGGGGTCGAAGCTGGATCAGGGCTTCTCACCTTGGCACCAGCTTCCTGTTGTTCACCCTAGCTCCCAGAGCTGGCAGTGAGAGCCAAGCAGCCACACATGTGCTGCAGCCTCTCTGGGCAGGGATGCAGCTGAGTCAGGGGAGTAAAACCTCTCATGCTGAAGGAGCCCTGTGCCCTGCAGAGTCCCTGCCCCAGTGCAGACTCTGCAGCCCTGGTACTGCTCACCCAGCACCTGGCTCCTGGGCCATGTCCCCATCTCCAGACAAATCCCCCTGGTACCCAGGAACCACAGGCAAGGATCCATCCTGGCCATGGGGCCAGGGCAGCACTGCTCTCAGCAGGTTCCCACCAGCACAAGGTCATGCCCAGATAAGCCTGTTCTTTAACTTGTGCTAAGTGTGCTTTAGTCATAGTAGTTACTAAAGTAGGCAGCTCCTCTTGGGTCCCAGTGTTTGTTGGCTGCATTTCTTATCTCTTTACTTTGCTGGGCTTTGGGAACATGTTAGTACAAACCATGGCTCTGTGCTTTGCCCTGGCACTGATGGCCTTGCACTGCTGGGGGAGCTGCCTTGTGGAGAGGATCAGGGAATACATCTGCCTCTCCTTACCCAGGACTGATGTGGGTGGCTTTATTGTGCAGGCTTACGAGGTCTCTGCTCACCCTTACATGAGCTGTTTAAACTACTACTTAACAACTAGGGGGTTGTTGCAGCAATTTACAGTTTCTGCAGGCAGCTCCTCTCAAGTGTGAGGATAAAATATGTATTCAGGGTAGAACTTGTGAACTAATCAGGAAAGTGAACTAGCACAGGTGAAGGCATCCAGCACCTGAGAGAATTAAGTGGTGCTGGAGGTCATCTACAGTGATCTAGACAATGATGACGTCTCCAAAGATCCAGAAGGTGTTCTGTACACACAGGCTCTGTGGAGGAAGGTGATTCAGAGTGCTCCAGTGTCATTCTGGCAGCTTGACAGCAATGTATTGTTCAGATATGAAAAGATCAGCTGTGAAGAAAACACCTTCTTGGCTCCAGAACTTTGATGAAATATCTGTTCCTCCACATCCCTATAAGCCTTGGCTGTCAGGGGCACCCCAAGAAGTCTGTCCCCTCCTGCCCTGGTCAGAGGGAGAGTGAGCCCCAGATCCATGTGGTATACTCTGTTTCTTCTTGCCTGAGCAGGAGAGGACAACAAGCAGTGGGATGGTGAGCCCAGCTTCAAGCAGAAAGCCCATGTATGAGACGTGAGAGGGAAGAGAGCTGTTAAGAGGAGGAGATCCCAAGAAGGCTGCCAATATAATTGCTGTAGATTCAGAAGAAGGCAACCATCTTTCAGAGCAACCACTCTGAGTGCTTAAGCCCTACTTCCTAGAAAGCAGCTGGACATCACCTGCTGATGGGAAGTAGAGAATAAATCCTTTTCTTTCCTTAGCTTCTGCATGCAGATTTTACTTTGGTTTTATTAATCTGCCTTTATCTTGACCCACAAGATCTTTTCCATCTTACTTTCTCCCTGCCTTATCCTGCTGAGGAAGGGAGTGCAAGAGCAGCTCGGTGGGTAACTGGTGTCCACCACAGATGCCAAACAGGTTTCTATCCAGCTCAGCAAGACAACAAGACTGCACAGCCGCTGGGAGCCAAACCAGACCAGGTACATCCCTGCTCAGGTGGGTAAGCAACTCCACCAGCTGCCAGCACCCACGGATTACCCTGGAGGTACACGGGGGCCCCTCGAGCACCAGCACGGTCAGCTGGGGTCACTGGCCATGTGGTGTCTTTGGCTGAGCTGCAGGGACATGCTGCCCTCCCTAAACCCTGCCGGCAGCATCCCCTGAGGATTAGGTGTCTGCCAGGCCTGACAGGGGTGATGCAGGAAGGCAGAGGATGGCACAGTGCTGCAGCAGAGCATCATGCCTCTGTTGCCTTAGCAGGATTTGTAGTGGTGGCTCTTTCTTGTTTAGGATCAGGGTTCACCCCTTACATGCTAAATCAGATCCCTAATCAATAAATACTGGCAAATAACAGGATTGAATGGCTGCCAGGCAAAGGGAACTCAGCAGGGGCAAGTGTGCCATGCTCAAAGGCTCACTCCAGCAATGCATGGTCCTGACAGATCCCCCTGGCATGGGGATCTGGACTGGTTTGGAGGGATCTCCCAGTGGGTGGTGCAGGCTGCGTCTGCCGCTGGTACCAGCAGCACCCTGCGCTTCTGCCCTGGTGCTGCTGCGTACAGTGGTGCCCCAAATGCACACCCCTGGAGCTCCCACATTTTCCCCGGGCTGCCCTGGTCCCCTACTGCCAACAGCTTCGACCTTGGGCCTTTGTGCTGCCCACCCCCTCCTTGCCCCACTAGGCTTCCCTCGTTCCCTATCTCTTCTGACAGATCACTGAGGCCAGTATTAATATAATCCCTGGCTTAATTTAAATCCTCCTCCCGTCTCATGCTCTCCCGGGGAGAGAAGGGAATTGATGCACTTTTGTGACACCCACTCAGCCCTGGAGCTGATGCAGGATCCAGATGGCCAGAAGCCCCAGATATCCATAGCAGGGGTCCCTGCTCTTCCCCTCTTGGAGAAGGTGTCCCAGGCATGTTGCGGCCTCAGTGAGATTTGTCCCCAAGTTTCAAAGGTGTATCTTGATGAGCACCAGGCACTATTAGGAAGAAGATGCCAACCACAGGAGAGCACACAAGTAGCTGCTGCTCCCCAAAACCCCTCTGCAGCCACCTGGGGGTCTGGTTTTCCCGTCTCTCTGCTCTCACTGTCTGGATGGGGCTGGCGTGACCTTGCCACAATTTCTCCCTTCAAGTCTCTGTAATGTTTATATTAGCTGTTTTCCCCCAGAAAAACCTGCTTAAAGACATTCTTGCTCCTGGTCCCGTGGGTGATTGTGAGGGTGGGGGCGTCTTGTTTCGGGCAGCTGTCACTGAAGTGACAAAGTGGGGACAGGGGGACTATGAGAGGAGTGACAGGGGCAGGCAGTGAGGGGGCACAGGGAGGACTGTGAGGGGAGTGACAGGGACTGGCATTAAGGGAGCTGCAGGGGGCAAGGGACGTGCGGGGACAGTGAGGACAGTGACTGAGGGGACTGTGAGGGGGCACAGGCGGGACTGTGAGGGGAGTGCCGGGGGCGAGCAGCGCGGGGCTGCGGGCCACAGCGGGGACATGCAGGGCTTGTGGAGGGGAGTGACGGGGGTACCGTGAGGGGCTGCGGGGTGACATGTGGGACTACCTGGGGGAGCTCCAGGGCAGTGAGGGGCTTCAGGGCACAGGGGGACACTGAGGGGTCGGGATATCGAGGAGTGACACGGCGGGTAGCGAGGGGGCACAGGTGGGGCTGTGAGGGGCGAGTGTGAGGGGGCGGAGGAGGCACAGGTGGCACATGCGGGACTGTAAGTGGGGTGGCGGGGGGCCGTGGGGGAATAAGGAGGCACAGGGGGGACATGCGGGACTGTAAGGGGGGTGGCGGGGGGCCGTGAGGGGACTGAGGAGGCACAGGGGGGACATGCGGGACTGTAAGGCGAGTGGCGGAGAACCGTGAGGAGGCACAGAGAGGACATGCGAGACCTTGAGGGGAGTGGCGGGCATGAGGGGGCTGAGGAGGCACAAGGGGCACGGGCGGGTCCGTGAGGGGCTGCGAGGCGGGTCCTGCCGGCTGAGGGCGGGCCCTGCCGGCCGGCGGGAGGCGCGTGCGCGGCGCAGGCGCGGGGCTGAGCGGCACCTGCGCCCCGCGGGCCGGGCGGCGGCGGCGGCCGGAGGGCGGTGAGGGCGAGGTAAGGGCGGGCCCGGCGCCGCCGCCCCCGGCCTGGGCACCCGCGGAGGAGGGGGCTGGAGAGCCGCTCCTTCACCCCGGCGCCTGCCGAGGGGGCCCCTCGCGGGTGCCGCTCTTCGGCTGCGGGCACCTCCCGTGGGGCGGGATGGGACCCGCCGGAGGGTCTCGCCTCCGCCGAGCCGGGGCCTGGGGAGCAGGGGGGAGTCGGACCCGGCATGCCCACCCCGCTGTTGTTTCCTGCACACAGGTGCCGGCGCTCTGTGAGAGCGGGTCGGCCCTGCTGCAGTGGGGTTCAGCCTCCGGAATAGCTCGCAACGGGGCCAGCGATGTCAAGGCTGTGTCACGGCTGCCGGCAGCGTGCTGACCTGCAGGCTCTGGAGCAGCCCGACATAACCTATTAGCCATTTTTAAAACGAGTCACTTGCTAACAGAGCATTTCTAAACAGAAGCTCTGCTCGGGGCTGATGGCCTGTGCCAGGAGGGGCTTTGGTGACAGTGGCTGTCATAAACATCCCTCAGGAAGGTTTGGGAAAAGAACAAGGGTATTGAACAGCTCACCTGCTCACGGGGCAGGACTTCCCCAAAGCCATGGGTCATGGGGACCTGTGCTGCAGTTCCTGTTTGTCTCTTCTGACATTTGCATTTTGGTCTTTGCTTTAGAACTACTGGGTCACACACTGCTCCTCAAATAACCCATCAGGTTAGCTCAGCTCTGCTTGGTTTGAGGTGTTTCTATGGAGGGAAGTGAAACTTGAGAGCCTTTTGTGCAGAAAGTGCAGAAACTCACTTAAAGCAGAAGTTTCTGCTTTTGGCTTTGTGGTAAGCAGTCTTTGAAAGGGCTGCAGAAAGAGCAGAATCAAGGTTGAACAGGACCCCCCGAGGTTAAGGCAGAAAGGGCTTGGCCTGGAAGGAGTAGAAGTGCTGATCTGAGCAGTACCACACATTTGTGCTTCAATGGGTTGGAGATGTCATCGCTGAGCAGCACTACTCATCCCCACCCTTCCCAGGAATGTTGGTAGCAGGTGTAAGCAAGCTCCATGTCTTTTCATACCAGGCGGTTACCAGCTGGCTCACTTGCCTGGTTAGTAGATTCAGGTGCATGTTCAATCCTCAAATCAAATTCTAGGGTGTGTGAGTAGGCAGGACAAGCAGATCACAGTTATTATCATCCCCTGGATTGAGGGGAGACACAGGGTGCACAGCCTGTGCTCTCATGTCAGAGCGTTTTCAGTTTGTTCTGTTCTTACCTGGGGTTCAGGTAAGAAAATGCACATTGTGCTGGCTCTGCCCTGGCCAGAAATGGGCTTTGTTCCATCTCACTCAGGGCAAGGGAAACTCCTCAGTGCTTTGTTCTTGCTCCAGCCATCAGTACTACACGTGCAGGTTCCTAGAGCTCTGCTGTTGTCCTTCCAGCCTCGATCAGCATCACAAACTGAAAGACAACAAAGGCAGCTCTGATAAGCTTAATGACTGATGTTTGTTTTTTAGTGACTGTTTCACTGGAGGAAGGTGTTCCCTGGACAGCCCTGGAGACAGAGCAGGTACAGTACAACAGCCAGACAAACCTCTTATTCCATGTCAGGCCTTTACCTTAGCCTGCAGAGTGTCCCTGGGAGGGATTGCATTGGCACTTGGCCTTGAGGGTGCTGACTAAGGAACCTGTGGTGTCTGGGTTGTTGTGGCAGCTGAGCCCGAGCAAACTGGGCTGTGACAGGCATTGCCAGCAAAGAGCAGCTGGTCCCTGTGCCTGGGAAACCCCTTCCCAGCCACAGAGATCACATGCAGCTCTGCTGGCAAGGTGAGTCAGCATCCTCAGGGTGATTAAGAACTGGCTTGACAAATCACTTGTATTGGTGTTGGACCTGCACGTCTGTTACATCCTTCCAGAAGAGCGAGAGTCAGAGAGGAGAAATTGTTTAGCTGGTGGTGGTACAGTGGAAAGGAAGGCCTGGTGATGGCCACCCCTGGTGATTTTGCTGTTTCTGTGACAGCCTCACAGGATGCAGGCCCAGAGAGATGTTTTAAGTAGTGATGATGTGTTTGGAAAAGCTGGACAAGCTTTCCTGATACAGAGTTTTCACCAAAAGTGGTGTGATTGATGCTAAAGTCTCAGCAGTTTTTTTCACCTTGTACTTAAAGGGATCACGCACTGCATCCATTTTGGATCTGATGGAGGACTTGAATGCCTGAAAGTTTGTCCAGTTCTCAGCTCTAAACTCTCTAATAAGAGAGATTAGGATAATAAGATCTCCTTAAAAAAGAGAGAGGTATATACAAAATACCTCTTGCATACAAAACTTCAGAAATGGGGATGGAAATACCATATTCTGTTCTCTGTGTGTCCTTCTGCAGAACCCACAAGTCAAATGGCTGTTTTGTACTATTTCTGAACCCTGCAGATTGCCTTGGTACCCTGCCCCTCCGTCCTGCTGCAATGAGTGGGAAGTCCTTGCTCCTAAAGGTCATTCTCCTCGGAGATGGTGGAGTCGGGAAGAGCTCCCTCATGAATCGGTACGTCACCAACAAGTTTGACTCGCAGGCATTCCACACAATCGGGGTGGAGTTCTTGAACCGGGACCTGGAGGTGGACGGGCGTTTTGTGACCCTCCAGATTTGGGACACTGCGGGGCAGGAGAGGTTCAAGAGCCTGCGGACGCCCTTTTACCGGGGAGCAGACTGCTGCCTGCTGACCTTCAGCGTGGATGACCGGCAGAGCTTTGAGAACCTCAGTAACTGGCAGAAGGAGTTTATCTATTATGCCGACGTGAAGGACCCGGAACACTTCCCGTTTGTAGTCCTGGGCAACAAGATAGACAAACTGGAGAGACAGGTGAGCACAGAGGAGGCCCGGGCCTGGTGCATGGAAAACGGTAACTATCCGTACCTGGAGACTAGTGCCAAGGATGACACCAATGTGACAGTGGCCTTTGAGGAAGCCGTGCGACAGGTGCTGGCGGTGGAGGAGCAGCTGGAGCACTGCATGCTGGGCCACACCATTGACCTGAACTCCAGCTCCAAATCAGGCTCTTCCTGTTGTTGAGAGTGGCTGCTGCTCTGGGAGCGGTGCTCGAGCCAGCAGCTGGATCAGAACACACCTGGGCAGCACTGGGGCGCTCTGAGGAGAGTGGCCACAAGGACAAGAGGTGGTTTGCTCACTGGGGAGCTGCAGTCTCACCATCCGAATCCTGCCTGGAGTTTTCAGGCGCAGAGCATGTATCTGCAGGAGGGAGCTGTTAACAGAGCATGTGAGCGTAGTCTTGCTTCCATCTCTGCCTGTTTAACAGGTTTAAAGGGCTGAGTTAAAGTCCTTTAAATTCCCTAAAGACAACAGGGATTTGTTCTGTACCAAGAACTGCTTGCAGAGCAAAGCTGAGAGCATCCTAGACACTGAAGTATTTTAGTCCTGAACTAAAAAAAATATTAGACCCACTCATGACCGTACTGCCAAAGGAAATCCCACTCAGCATAATGAACGAAACCTGTCCTAAAGACTCTGGCCCATGTGACTGTGAGAAAGCCAAATACTGGAGTGGCTGGGATGTGTGCCTGTTGTTTGGGATAAGTGGTTTGTGTCCTGAGGCTGAATCGTGATGAGAATTGTTAGAGCTCTGACCTGAAGAAACATATGAAGGAGAGATGGGCTTGTGTTTGAATGTGACAGCATTGTTACTTCATAGCTGCCTATTTCTGCCCCGTTTTTCCTCACCTCTAACTTTGTCTTGTGTGAGTGTTATTTTTTTGGAGAGACTGTCTGCTTGTCGTTGAACCATGTTTCCTTGTCTCTTGTGGAAGCTCAGCCTTGAAGCCCTGGGTGAAAAACACCAACATGGACACTCGCTGGGTCATGTCAAAGGGTTACTCAGGAGATCTGGAGTGTGACACTTCAGCTGGTTTCTGTCACAAGTAATCACTGTGTTCAGGTGATGTGCTCTAGCAGACCAGATGGCAGGTGGGCTGTCTCCTAGGTGTGCAGGTGGCTGGGGGACTCATGCATGGTCAGCTGTTAAACCCACTCACTGTCTGGCACCAGTGACCACCGTGCCTCACTAGCTGGCAGATCCATGCCTTCCGTTGCTCTAGCATGGATGTTCCCATCCGAATGCTGCAGCATGGAACCGTTCACCTGTTGTGTCAGGTGCTGCTGAGCACAGTTAGTTCATGCCATCATCCTGGCCCTTGGTCCCTCATGGGAAATCCAGGATGTTTTATCTGTAATTCCTGTGACAGACGGGTCAAGTGTCTGGTTAACTGACTGCTGTGTTCAGTGCAGCGGGGAGAAAGCTGCACCACTTTCTCTGTTCAAGGTGGCTGAAAAACGAGCATGAGGGGACCAAAGAACCTTCTGAAAGGGATGCTAGGCTTTGCTCCCACCTCCTGCCCTCTGCTAGGTGTTAGTCCCAGGCTGGCTGTGCAGCAGAGATGAGCTTGCTGACTGCTGTCTTTGCCATTCAGACCTCGTGCCCTGCCACCTCCTGTGCGAGCGTTTGGCCAAAGCTGTGGCTGCCCACAGGCACGTAGGAGCCTGCCCCGAGCACGTACCCACTGGCTGCTGCCTGTGATTCCCACTGTGATCAGCTGCTGGATGGTAGATTTTGTAGCTCAAATCAAGCAACCCTCCCTTAAGCTGTGCTGTAGAGCAGGGCAGTCTCTGCACAGTGCCGGCAGCTTGTCCCCATCATGGCACGGTCTGTGAGCATGCAGAGCATGAGCATTCCCCCATTTCCTCTGGGGTAGCCCAGGGAGATCTTACCATTCTCTGCAGGGCAGCCGTGTGTGGAAGGGACTGGAGTGTTAATGCTTTAGGGGGATCCAATTTCTAAACAGGCCTGAGCTATTGTATTCATGGGGAGTGAATGCTATCGAGGCAGCTCCTGCAGTCTCTGGAAAAACAGGCCCTTTAAGGAGAAGGTTCTGCCTCTGTAGGTGAAAGAGATTTTTGTAGGGTGTTATTGTTTATTTAACTATGTCTGACCTCCTGAGGCCTCTAGATTTTTCTTCATTAGCACTGCTTGATACTTCCTTCAAGATCCCAGGCTCTGTGACCTGTGGTTCCAGTTTCCATCCCTGAACAGCCTCGTTCCCTGGAGCTGGTTTGCACAGGGGCTCAGGGTCAGAACAGACTCAAGCCCCTGTGTGCTGGCTGGCCCTGCCAGGGGGCTGCTGAGGGAGCTCCCTGCAGGTGAAACTGCCACTTCCCCATGGATCTCCTGGGCTCTGTGTGAGGACTGGCACCTCCTATGGAAGAGGGCAGAGATTCAGCAGGCCACAGTGCAGGAGGCACATGTGCAGCTTTTTGCAGCACCCTGTGCATGTCAGTGCTGGCAGCTAAAGCTCAAGAGCCTCGTTGTGCACGTGTTAACACAGCACCTTTTATTTCTAACAGGCACTGGATCATTGACTTGTTTTATATTAAAACCCCCCTATTATATTAGGCTTACGTGGGTTTTTTTAAAAGGTAGAGTATAATATATTTTAATTGTTTAATTTATTTTAAATGAAACGCACAATTCCCAAAGGAACCAGGATTTTAAATTCTGTTGCGAGTTCAGTGCCAACAGCCATCCCTTCTTCCCCTGTGTCCACTCGTGCTGCTGCGGTTGTTGCTATTGCTACAGAACTGGAATTGTAAAACCAAGATTCTACCTTTATTTAAGCAAATAAAACATGGATGTATTCAAGTGAGTTTGGGAAGTGGCTGCCTTCTTGGTTTATCAATGTTCAAGTCACTTTTTGTTCTTCTGAGGGCTGGTTAGTTACAGCATCTGGCAGGGAGAAGTCACTGAGGGATCAGAGGGATATTCCTTCGTGTCCCTACGTGGACCAGGAGCTGAAGGATCAGATCTCAACAGCTGAATCCAGTGACCAGTTTTGCCTCTTCAAGAGAATCAGAAAACAGTTTCAGGGGAGAAATATTCCACATGGCTTCCTTCTGTCACTACATCTTAAATTCTCAGCCTGAGCTCTCAGCAGCAAGTCCGGTACTTTCCTGTGACTTCTTGCAGTGATCTTGGAACTGGTTCCTCAGGCTTCAGGGGGTTTTAACCAGGCATGATTTCCATGGGATGCTGAGAAGGAAATCAGCATATGGGGACTGTTCTCTTTTGCTGTCCTGCCAGGAGGGCTGCTTATTTTGGGAGACTTTCTCTGTGTTTGCAGAGCCTGTGCCTGCTGTTTCTTTTGGCAGAACCTTTTAGTTTATTTTCCTCCTAGATCTGCTTGCACTATCCATGATTCCAGGAGGCAGTGTAGGGTTCAAAGTCCTTGGAAACTGTGCATTTTAAATGTGGCCTGGAGTATCTGGGTCCTCCAACATCTTACTTCAGCCATTTCAAAAGGCAGCTGAAAACACAGTCAACACTGGTGGGAGATGGCTCTGGCCTGGAAGGGTTGCAGGGTTTGGGTGAGGCTGCCTCACGTCAGGAAGGGTCTGTCTGAAAGCACCAGAAACTGCTGGCTCTCCTGGTGTCAGGTGTTTGTGAGGAAGTGCAGGCAGAGGCAGGAGCCATAGTGAGGCTATTCCCTCATTCCCCACTTTCCCACTGTAAGCTGTGGAAGAGGACTCAGTAGATTTTGTCATGGGTTGGGGAGAGGATGGATCCCTGGAGGACAAAGGAGTATTTCCAAAGGCAAGCAGTGAGCTGCTTCTGTGTGGAGCAGATGCCGTAGCATATCCCAGTGTGTTTGGAGAGGAGGAGGGGTGAGGAGTGTCCTGATCCCACTCATCTTTCTCTCCCATCCTCTCTTGAGGATTCCCCTCTTGCTGCTCTGGGCCAGGTAGTGCCCCTGAAAGGCTGTGCAACTGCTTGGTGGTGGGCTGAGCAAACTGGATTCTCCTCAAGGGCCACTCTGAGGAGCACCAGTGGCTGCAGATGCCCTGGGGCTGCTCTCTGGGTGACCAGGGGTGTTCCCTGAGTGCACCTCCTCAGCTCTGGGGCTGCTCCTCAAAGCAATAAACTGTGAGGAGATTAATGGGATCTCTGGATGCAGCACATTTTTGTGTGAATTTGAGGTGGAGCAGAATGAATGAAGAGTTAAAAATGTCCCTTTAGGAGCCTCTGAACCCTACTCCAAGCTCCAGTTCCAAAGAGGGGCCTCTGACACTGGGGTGCTGGTGTGTTCTCCTCTGGACTAAGGAGCACTCTGCACTGCCCAGGTGGGAGGTGGCAGCTCTGTCAGTGGTTCTCTGAAGGCCACAGGTGAGTCAGAGTCCCTTGACAGGGAAATTGGGCTAATCTGTGAAACTGCTGAGGTGATTGCTTATGCAAAAACAATCAGACACGGGCCGAGAGATCTCCTGGCCCCAGTGCTTGCATGGCTGGTGCAGCAGCTCTTTCCTCCTGATCTCCTGGGGTCCTTTGGGGGCTGATGCACGTGGCCACATCCAGGTACAGGACTCCTGGAACAGGTTGCTTGGACAATCTGTGGCTGCCCCATCCCTGGAAGTGTTCAAGTCCAGGCAGAATGGACCTCTGAGCAACCTGATCTAGTGGAAGTTGTTCCTGCCCATGGCTGGCAGTCAGAACTGGATGAGAGTTAAGGTCCCTTTGAACCCAGGCCATCCTATGATTCTGTGACTTTCCGCTGAACTATTCCCTCCTCATCTTCAGACATCTCCCTGGCAGAGCTGGACTGTGCCGAGATGGAGAGAAAGCAGCTGGATGCTTGGTCAGATGCAGGTGAGGACTTTATCCAGGGCAGGTGAGTGTCAGTACCATGCCACGGCCCTGGCAGACAGAGCTGCTTGCCAGGCATGGAGCTCTGTACCAGCCACTGTGAAGAAACCAGCACATCATCCTCAGCCTTTCCAGGGCTGAGTCCAAATCCAAGCTAAGAGAAGTGAGCCTTTGGTGGTGTTTTTGGTGTGGGCTGGTGGGCTTTGTGTGTTCCGGAGGCTCAGGGGAGGGGTCCCCAGGACGCACCGACAGCCGGGGGCGGGCAGGGACGGGGACCGGGGCTGCTGGGGGGAACCGGGGCTCGCCTCGCTGCCCGAGGAGCCGCCGCTGCATCCGACGGCCGCGGGGAGGAGCCGCAGGACCGGGGATGCGCACCCGGAGGATCGGGGATGCGGAGGCGGCCGGGAACAGCATCAGCCCGGCGGCTGTCCTCCTTTGGGGGCTGCCTGAGCCCAAGGCTGGGGAGCCGTGGTCATCACCAACACCCCCTGGGCGCCGCCACCCCCTCCCCTTTCTTTTCCTCTCCCCAAGACACGCAGGGCCGTCTCCCGGGGCGGCAGGGCACAGGATGGAGGGATGGGAGTCCCCTCGCCTTCTTCCCAGCAAGCCAGCCCAGGGGACTTGCTCCAGGGCTCCTTTCTCTGGTCCAGCCTTTGTGGGAGCAAAGTACAGCCACATTTTAGTCGCTAGATAAGGGAAAACAGATGACTGCACTGGGTCACCTGCTTGGAGCTCTCCTGATGGGCCGGGTTACAGAGATGTTGTTTGGAATGAGGCAGACCTTATTCCCTGTCTTTTCTCAGCCAGTTCCTGGAGGGCGCTAAGCGCCCAGGAAAGGAGCTGAGGGGGCAAGTCCCATGTCCCCAGGTGTCCAAGGGCGCACCCGACGCCTCTACACGTGTCCTTTGGCCCTCGGACTTGCCCAGCACCCTGGCCTTGCTGGCTGCTCTCACACACCACCTCGCACTCGCTGTCCCCAGCCCTCACCCCGGCCGGGGGGGCACCAGGCTCTGCCAGGGGAAAGAGACAGTGTTTTGTTCCCCAGCTCGCTCCTGCCCAGCGGCTGATTGTGCACACACAGGACCCTTTCAGCATGGGGAGAGGAGGGTGATGGCATCTGGGAACGCAGGGAACAAAGGGCCCCATTGATGCTGGCTGCAGCCCCATGGGTTTCTGTCAGCCCCGGCAAGGCTGAGCTGTGCCACTGAGCTGGGGCAGCAGCAGTGCATGAGCTAAATCTCCCCTGGCCAGGCTGCATGGGCAACTTTGCTGCCTGTTTGGAGGGGGCTGAAGCCAGGGAAGAGAGGGGGGAGTGGGATTTGGGCTAGAGTCCCATTTAGAAAAAGTAGTGAAGGTCCCACCCTGCCACTCCTGGGCATGTGGCTGTGCCTGAAATCTGCATTTTCGGACAGACCTGTGGGGCTGGGAGCATCCCTCTGTGGCCTCACTCCTTGGAGGCCCCTGAGCACAGCTCCTGGGGAGATTTCTGAGAGAAACAACATTTGAATCAATAACTTTTGAGCAGCTGCTGTGGAAAGATGCACCTAAGGGTTTCTGGGGCAGAAAGGCAGCAGCTGATGCCCTCCTAAGCACCAGCGCCGTGCACACCATTAACAATCCTGCAGCAAATGGCACCACGGATCCACAGGCAGGACATGTCGGGCTCCGTGGTTGCCCAGTGTACCCGTGTGCCTAAACAAGACCATGCTGTTCCACACTGGGCTCTCTGCAAGCGAGAGAACCGCCCACTCTGCACGGCTCTGGACATGTTCATCCCACACACGCTGCCTCAGTGCCAAGCCAGCTTGGCTTGACCTGTCCTGTTAGTTTTGTTGTGGTTTTGTTGTGCTACATGACCAGACACAGCAGAGGCTGTCAGCGCGTGGGCAGAGTGTTAAAGGGCAGCAGAACTACCAAACACAAGCAAGCAGCTGCTACAAGACCCCAGCTTTCCTCAGGGTGGCTGGAGGAGAAATAAGAGATTTTAAGGGCCCACCTCCCAATCTGGGAACAATGATTTTGAAGTCAGAGTTATGAACCTCGTGGCTGGAGTGGGCAGAGCTCTGCAGGGGCTGCTGGCCCACGCATGGATCAGCAAGTGCTGCTCCTCTGAGACCTCCTCCTCTGCAGCCTTCCCTTTCCCTGGAGAGCCTCCCCCCCCCCTTTTTTTTTTTCCTTGTGGGGGTGGGAGGTGGAAAAGCCAGCACAACAAATGGACAGGCAGACGTACATCTTGTTCAGGATGTTCTTAATTTTAATGTATTTTCTTTAATTTTTATAAAATACATCTTGTAAGATAAGTCTCTAAAAACTTGCTCCTTTTTATTGCTGGTTAACAAGTTGAAATTCTAGATCAGAAATGAGGGAAACACTTTCAGTTGATTAACTCTTTTTGCATGTGTGTGTGTGTGTGTATGTGTGTGTGCGTGTGTGGGGTCTGGGGACAAGGGTGGGAAGGAGGACCTGGTTATTTTTTGTTAAAAGGATTTAAAAAACACCCCCAGCAAACCCCCAAGAGAGATAGCATTGATGTGAATTTCCAGATCTTGACTGGTTTCTCCCCACCCTGCCACCCCTCCTGGCATCTCCCCCCCTCCCCATCCCGTGTGCGTTGGTAGCCTGGCCAACCTATTTCAGCATTCCTGGCAGCAAGGATCCTTCAAATGCACTGCTCAGCAGATCTGCCTCCTTATCCTTGCCCCTGCTGAAACCAGCACTTTAAAAATATATATAACAATAATACAGACATGAAAAAGAAAAAAGAAATCCATGCAAGATGGAAGCTACAGTCTGCCACTGAAAGTAGTTTCTCCAATAAATAAACACAAAGATTAGCATTAAGGAGAGAGGCGGGGAGAGCAAAACGAATCACCAGTTGTCAGGGAACACTGGAAACAACACTTCTGCAGGTCTGGCTGGACCCATGCTACCCAGCCAGAGGGTTTCCTCCAACTGGAGAACAGTCATGGAGGAGACGTCTCCACCCAACCCCTCACCCCCCTACCCCTCTGCGTGGGAAAAGACTGGCACCAGAAAGGATCTGAATTGCAGAGACAGGCTGTGTTTGCACCCCGTGACCCCCAAACCGCCACCACCTTTCCTTCCCTCCTCAATTCCTCCATGGGTTTCACCTGGAAGCGAGATGCTGCCAGTCCCTCCCACCCCGGCAGGCACAAGACAGCTGTCCTGACTTGCAGGAAAAAAAAAGTGAGGGGACGAGGGGGACAGAAGGAGGGGCAGTTACACTTGACAAGGGGGAGAAGCGAGCCGGGCTCTCCAGGTTAGAGAAGCAGACGTCACCCCAGAGAAGAGCACCATTGTGAAGGGCACTGGCAGGGCAGGCAAGGCACGCGGTCCCGAGGGTTATCCCCTGCCTACGGAGGGATGGCTCTGGCTTTACGCTCCCAGGGCTTGGTGCAGAGGTGTCCCCTCCTCAGTCAAACCTATTTGCTGCCTCTCTGCTGCCTGGAGGGTAAAGCCGAGAGTTCCCTTGCATACAGAGACACCAAACTCCTTTAGGCTTTAATACGGGCAGCTGGGTTAGGGCTTTATCAGCATTGGGATCAGCACTCTCTTCTCCACACTGGGAAGATCCTTGCACTGAACTCCCTTTGCCATGGCTGCAGCAGGTGATTTAGGTTAAACTCATCTTTCTCTGCTAAGGGAAAAAAAAATCCTTCTCTTATTCTCCATCCATGGGTGGTGACAGCAGACAGCTCCAGGAGAGTCTCTAGCAATGGTACCAGGACTGGGCCAACTTCCTTTTCTCTCTAGGTAGCCTCCTGCTACTCACGGAGCAACCTACATGGATTTCTTCCTCCCAGGAGCTCGAAGGCCTTTGCTCATCCCTAGGCAACACTGGGACACTGGAATAAGTCCCTCCTCTTCTCTGGCTGTTTTTGATGGGCTTGGCTCTAGAGCGAACCGGTTACGGATGAGCAACGAGAGAAAAGTGCATGAAGAGGCGTCCATTGGTGGGAAGCTCTCCTTCCTGGTCACGCTCAGCACAATGGATGCGAGGGAGGAAGAGGAGGGGAGTCATCAGCGAAGGCAGAGTTAACGCAGGAGACCTGGTGTCAGGTGGCTGCAGTGTTAAAGCCTCGGGGTTAGACAAAACAAGGGCATTTGGTCTGGCTGGGCTCCGCCACTCGGGCTAGAACTTGGTGCCTCGGCCCATCAGCCTGAGGACTGCGAAGTTGTAGGTGGCGGCGATGATGAAGGTGACCTGTGGGCAGGAAAAGAGCGAGTGAGGGGGCAGCCCCCAGCCCCACACCCCAGCAGAGCAGTGCCCTGCAGGGCCCCACAGCCCTGTCGGGACACCGCGGTGTCATGTCGCTGGTGCACAGCAAGAGGAGAGCTGGGGAAAGGCAGGGTACTCAGTGCAGGGGCAGCAGGACCTCTCCCTGGCAGTCTCCAAAAGCCTCTCCAGATCCCCTCCTGCAGCCACCTCTGCCTTATGGCCTGGATTCACCATCTGCACTTACGTGCCAGAAAATGACACGAGCACAGGCTCTGTCCCATCCATGCCCACCACCTTCGCTGTCCTTTTCCCCCACATCTTTGCCAGACGGAGAAGAACGGCCGGGCAGGGGGAGCACTGACTCACCAGTGAGACCAGCGTGGCAGCTGCCCCCACAAAGGCTGCGATGAAGAGGTGGAAAGTCATCTGGAACTGCAAGGGAAGAAGAGGGTGAGCTTACAGGATCCCATGTGCTGCCTGGGGAGGCCAAGGTGTCCCACTGAGGGGAGCCCACGTGAGGCGGCAGGAGTTACCTCGCTGGTCTTGCAGATGGAGAGCAGGTTGGAGCCACACACCTTGCCAGGGAAAGCATTCCAGGGCAGGACACCTGTGGAGATGTGGGAGCCAGGTGAGCAGGGCACAGCTGACTTCCTTGCTCAGCTTCCTGCAGCCACCCATCACACAACCCCCAGCATTTTGTGACTCTTCAGCACCTGTCCTGCTTTATCCCACCCAGCGCGCCTGGGCCCTGCCCTCCATCCCCTCTCCTCTGCCCTGAGCTGTGGCTCCCGGGGGGTTAAACCAGCACTCACCATACATCCTGGCATCCGCACACAGGGTGCCAATGCTGGCCGAGGTCTTGGTGGGGTTGCCAATGGACTGGCAGGTGGTCCAAGTGTTAAAATAGATGTAGACAGGCACCGCGGAGCAGGCGAACACCAGGAGCCAGATGATGGTCAGGACGTAGGTAATGCCCACAAACTGCAGGGGGCAGGACAAACCCGGGCAGGGCCGTGGTTACCAAGTGGCCAAGGACACGGACAGGGGAGCGCGAGGTTCCCCAGGCAGGGGAGGGTGTGGGGCAGGGTGATGGGGGACTGTGATGCTGCCTGCACCCAGCTCTGCCACACCCAGCGTGTCCCCAGGCAGGCAGCACAGGACAGCAGCCCAAGCTGGGAGCTCCTGCAGCTCACAGGATCAGTGCCAGCCCCAGATTCAGCCCGGCAGTGTGTGCATGGGGGTGACCAGCAGCAGCAGGATGGCTGCCACATCTCGGGGTGGGGAGTAACCACGGCCAAGGCCAAGCAGGGTTTGGTCTCTGCGGGAGGGCAGCTGCAAAAGCTGCCTTGGAGTGTCAACGTGGCTCTCCTGCCCTCCCTCCATGGTGCCACCCCAACCAGCCCGCGAGGGAACCACAGCCGTGCCCCTCTGCTCCCCCAGGCCACAGGATCCCGTTGCCAGCATTTTGTCGTGGTTCCCAAGCCCTGTGGAGTGGACGACCCCAGGGGTACCAGGCGCCATAGAGCTTTGAGTTGCCAGCACTGCAGGGATGCTCTGATTCTCCCTGCCTATATTTAAACACGAAGCAGTTTTATTAAACCGTTTGGGCTGCTTTGGTCCCCAGCAGGGCCTGGGGGAGTACAGCAGGGCTGTGCTTCCCTTTGGGGTAATCCCAAAACCCGGACGGCCGCGGTCTCCTGCCCTTTGGCCGCACCGAGCGTGGTGAACCCGCTGGGGCGCGCGAAGGGGTCGCCAAACCCCGGTTAAGATCACCTTGTCAGGATGTCCTAGCCACTTTCCCAAACAATGACACACCCGCTGCCACGAGTGAGCTCGCTGGGGGCCTCGCGCTCCCCTCCCTTTCGGGCCCCCAGTTACCGTTGCGCTGAGGCCCTTGCCGCAGATGGTGGTCCTGTAGTCCCCAAAGATTTGCCGGACGGCGCCGGTGGTGTAGAAGCCTTCGGCCAACAGCAGGGCTCCATAGAGGAAGAAGAAGGCAGCTGTGCCATAGATGAAGTACTGAAAGCCGTGGATGCTGTGGGGGAGAGGAGTGGGCAGGGGGGCTCAGGTGCCGGGGCGGTGCTGGAGAGCTCAGCCCTGTGTGTGACATTTCCCTCCCCACGCTGCCCCAAGGGGCAAAACAGAGGGTGAAGCCACAGGAAGAGCAAGGTGGGGGCAAAGCTGCGGTGAGCAAGGCTGCCATGACTCCCCCACACACATCCTCCATACCTACCCAGCGCAGAGGTCCAGCTCTACCCAGGACACCTAGCAAGGGTCAGATAAAAACTGGTGTGAAATGAAAACAAGCGGCCACTTGGAGCATGGAGCCACGGGCAAAGGCAGCTTGGGGTGTCCCTGGTGCCTGGGTTGAGCCTGGCCCTGGCCAGCCCAGCCAGACACTTCAGCTCAGAGCAGGACAAAGCTGTGAGAGTCCCCAGTGCAAGCAGGGTACTTACACATCGATGAGAAACTCATAGTCCTGGTAGTTTTTGGAGAAGTAGGTCTCGATGAGCTGCTCGGTGCCTGTGAGGGCTTCGTGCCCACAGCCACAAAACAGCGCTACCCCAAAGAAGCACAGGCCAGTGGCGACCAAGGAAGCAAAGGGTGCCCCAATGAGACATCTGGCACAGCACTCGAGTAAACCTACGGAGAAAAGAGGTGAGGTGGGACGGGACTGCCAGCACAACGATTGCTTGGAGCAGCTCAGGAGCAGGAGTGCAGTGGGAGAAAGGTGCCTGGCAGGAGGAGGGAAACAGGATAAAGGAAAACCCCAGAAATTACCCATTGCAGTTCTGTAGAGCCAAACCCAGCAGCTCCCCTGAGGGTCTCTCAGCAGCTCAGAAGCTCACCCAAGGGTGCCCAGGGATGGTGGCAGTGTGGGGCACGGGGGCTGTGACGAGCTGAGGCGAGGCAGCCAGGCTGACCCGTGACAAACGGATGGAAATAGAGCGTGATGCCGTGTAATGCCAGTGGGACCTGGCAAACGAGCTGCTAATGGGCTCCCCACTGCCACCACAGCCTGGCTGCAGCCACGCCAGCTGCCTGCAGCTTTATTTTGCCATCGAAGAAGGAGGGGAACACAGCACCTCCACAGAGACAAACCCCAGGGAAGATTCAGCAAGGTGGCCCTGCTTGGGCCAGCACAGTAGGAGCCAGCACACCCCAAGCACTCCGGACTTCCAGGTGGCACCCTGGGCACTGGTGCCTTGCCTGGCACCCTGCAGGCAGCTCGGGCTGCAGCCGCCCCTTTATGTAGGCAGATGTGCTTGTAGGAAGGAGCCGTGTTAGTTCCACAAATGACAGCACTTGTGTAATAGGTTTAGTCCTCCAGGACCTGTGTGTGGGCAGGGAAAGCAAGGACACGCAGCAGTGTTGCTGCTTGCAGTGCCTAAATGCTGGGTTTTCTCAGCAGCGAGGCCATGGGCACCTGCTCCTTCTGCACGTCAGGGCTCTAACACGCACGAGTGTTGGCTCAGTTTCCCAGTGGGCCGGGTCTGGAGGTGCCCAGCCAGCTGCTCTCCTGCCTGCTTTGGGGGCAGACAGCCAGGTGGGTTTGCACCCACCAGCATTTGGCTTCAGCTGAGCTGTGACAAGCTGCTGCCCTGGCTGTGTGACACCTGCACACAGGGAAGCTGCTCCCCTCCCCTAAGACATGGGCTCTGGCACCCCACTGCCCAGGGCACAGTGGCTGCCTGGGCACGTCCCATCTGGGCATAGAATTCCTGCCTTGAATGCCAAAAAGGCACCCACACCAAACCCACGCTCCCTCCACAAATCCCACAGTGCTTATCTCCTCCCCAAGAGGACAAGAAAGCCGTGGGGTCCGGGCCAGCTCTCCCCTCCCCACTGGGAGCAAGGTTGTGCAGTGGCACCGAGGACAATGGGGAATTGTCCTGGCACTGCCACCCCAGTGGCTGCCCCATGCCAAGAGCAAACAGGGAACAAAGGCAGCGCTATAGGGGAGTGCTGGGACCCCTCCCTCTTGTTTGCCTTGGACGCAGCAGATCCAGGGGGGGCCTCTTTCATCCTGGCCAGAGCTGCTCCCAACCTCGCTGGGACCCACAGGGACCAAAGTTGCTTTTTCTGGCTTTATTTTTGGCCACCTGGGAGATGGCACAGATGTGCCCACTCTGGGCCAGTGAACAGCTCCATTCCCAGGGGACTGCTGCGAGTCCTGGGATGCAACAGGGCCTGGCAGGCTCCCTGCCACAGCCCCTCTGCCTGGGGAAGCTGCAGTGGGGGAGCCCGGGGATGGGAAAGGAGGGGAGAAAGAGCCCTTGTGCCACACAATCCTGAGCCTTGTACCCAAGCTCCGCTGCTGCCAGCACCAAACAACGTGCTGCAGACAGGAGGAGGAGGAGGAGGCAGGGGGCCAGCAGCATGAGGCACCCCTGGGAACAGAGCCACCCCAGGAACAGAGCAACCCCAGGGGTACACTGGGGAGTATTAGCTCTGCTGTTATCAGTAGGGAAACTGAGGCATGAGGTGTGCCTCCGTTTTCCCAAGGCTGTTGGCACACAAGTGGCACGAGCTGTGACAGGCTCAGTGCCCTGCCTGGAGCGAGCAGCTCCTGCCAGCCCCAGGCAGGAGCTCTCATCTCTCCAGTCCATGTGGTGAGGGCTCGGGTGGGACAGGCTGTGGGGAAGGCATCTGCCCCCACAGAAGCACACGGGGACAGAAAACCGCCTTGGGAAAGGAAACATCCCTCTTGCCACGCCAAGGCATCCTCCCATGGGCACACCAGGGTCACCGGGACCTCGCCAGTGCCAGAGGAAAGTTTCAGTGGGCTCTGCTCTGGGATAAGGTCCCCAGGTGGGATAAGAACCAGCAACAGCCCCCCAGGTGGGCCCCACCCTCCCCTCATACTCACCCATGGTGCTGGACTTGGTCAAGTGCCCCGACCGCCCGCTCTGCCGCTTCGGTGCTGCCTGCGGAGCCCTCCCCTGCCAGGCGGTCCCACGCCCTGGATTTCCCCCTCTGGGTGCCCGGCCGGCTCTCCAGCAAAGAAAAGGGCTCTCTGAGTGACAGCCACCCCCCTTAAAGGGACCGGGCCCGCCCTCCCCCGGCCCCCCCAGCACCCCTTGGCTGCCAGCTCCTGGGTGCCCGGGCCAGGCCAGCGCTGCCCAACGGCCCCGCTCAGTGCTCTTGGGGTAAAAGGCTTTTGCACAAGTAAGACAGCAGCCTGGGGGCAGGGGAAGGGCTTGTCCCCCCTCATTGGTGGCTCTGGGGACATCCCCCAGCCCCACCAGGCTGTTTGTCCAAGCTGCCCGCTGAGGCAGGGTGGGAGTCTTGGCCCTGAGGGACAGCAGTGGTGTCACCCTGTCACCTCCCTGATTCCCAGCATCTGGCAGAGGGGTCTTGCAGTGTTGAAGTAAGAGGGGTTCCCCATCCCAGGGAACTGCTTTCAGCTTTGGGGGCTCCAAACTGGAAGCTTTCCCCCTTTGGATGGGAACCTTGCAACTACTCTCCCCAGCCCCGTGACCCCCATGGGACGATGACATTCTGGTGGGGACACTCATGGGTCCCCATGGCCTCGGGGCTGTAGCAGGTGCAGCCTGGTCCCTCAGGTGCCCCGTATCCCATGGGTGCCACAGTTCCCATGGGTGCCCCTGGCCCCCTGCAGCTGTGGAGGCAGCACAGGGCCAAGGGAGCCTGCAGAGGGCAACCGGCCCCTTCCCGGCAGGCACAGGGTGGACAAAGCCCTGCTGTGTCCCTCAATGCCCCACTTTGTGCCAGGCAGCGAGGTGGCAGGGCCTGGCTGTCCCTGGGCTCGGGGACACTGCTGGGCTGGGGACTCTCTGGGCTGTGACAGGCAAGGACCAGGGTGGGCCACCCTGTGTGGATCCTGCCCCTTCCCCACCAACCCAAAATCCACCCCTCGGCTTGCCCGCAGGTGGGCTGGGGGAGAAACATCATTTGGGCATCTGTGCAAATGCTGCCAGGGCTTTGTGGTGACCAACTGCACCCCACGTCAGTGGGGCACAGCTCCCGGACCACAGTGTTGCTCCCTGCCTCAGTTTCCCTCTGGCAGGAAGGCAGAGGGGCCACCTGGTGTCCTCAGCCAGGTGTAGAATGGGAGGGGACAACAGAGCTCTGCCACAACAGAGCTCTGCCACCACTGTGGCAACTCCCTCACCTCCCAGGGTGGCACCCAGGTGGCCTGGCAGTGATGTCACCTGCCCATGATCTCCCCAAAATCGCCGTGGGAAGGTGACAGACTTGCAACACCCCTTTGGAAATACCCAGAACCCCTCCAGCCACTGGAAACCAGCAGAGCCCTGCCTGCATCCCAGAGATGCCCAGAGGGACCCCCAGCCACCAGGAGGAAAAAGTATTACATAAAAATCCCCCCATAAATAAAACATATGAAATGCAACATGACAGGAAAAGAATAAAATATAACGTGGGGCAAAAACCATACCAGCCCCTCTGTTTGTTTCCACAGGAATTCCAGGCTTGCTGACTCTGCCATTTCTGAGCACTCTGGAGGGAAGTGACAGTGTCACCTCACTGGGCACAAGGCGAGCTGCTGAGAGGGGCTGTGATTTCTGCAGAAAGTGGCTTAAAATTCTTGGCTGTTGGGCGCTTTCTGCCAGCAGGTGGATGGGATGGAAACCCCCCGGACCTGTCATTAGTGACCAACCCACCACCTCCTGGCAGTGCTCCAAGGATGCTCCAGAGCAAGGCTGCGAGGCAGGGAAAAGGGAGAAATCCCCTCCCTGGATTTCTATGGCTTGAGGGAGATGAAAATGTGCAGGGAAGTGTTTGGAGTTGCCATTCCTGTGGCAGCATGGAGGGCACCCTGCCCCAAGCAGCTGGGCGGGCATCCCACAGCCCACCCCAAGCACTGCCCCGTGCCTGCACTGCGGGGGCCAGAGCCCCGGGGGCACCTGTGGCCGCGGGGATGTTGGAAAACCTTCCTTGCATCCCTCTCCCTTTGCATTTCAGTTTGTGAGAGCCTCTGCTGCAAACCCAACGCTTCTGCGTGCTCAGAGCAATCCTGCAGCTCAGCCCCGGCCTGGATGAAGCCCCGGGGGAGCTGCAGGGAGCCTGCCAGCCCACAGCAAAGTTCTCTGGTCGGCTGGTCCCTGCCAGAGAAAACACTGCTGCCTCCCAGGTGGGGAAGGGAGGACGCATCCCTGCTTGCCAGCCAGGAGGGGAACAAGCCAGGCTGGTAAAAATAAACATGCTTATAAATCAATATGGATCACCTTGCAATTTGTTCCGACCCTTGGGCAGTGACCAATTACATCCAAAACCGCCCCCACCCCCTGGGGAAAGGAAAGGCTGAGCTAGGAGCCCTCATTAACAGAGCCTGAGACTGCCACATTTTGCCCCTTTCGAGGTGTACAGGGAGGGGCAAGGCTTGGAGGGGATTTTCCTTCCCCAGCCACCCACAATCTGCACTGGGATGCTGCAAAGGGCTGCACCAAAATGAAGTATTTGGATGGGCACACACACACACATCTCTAAACGTGCTCCCCACGTGGAAAGCACTCTCTGGAATTTTTGTGGGTTTTTCTCTTCACAGCTGCAGCTGCAGCTCAGACTTCCCCCCGGGCCGTGGGGAAGGCAAGATTGGGGCTGGGGGAAAACAAGGGACATCAATGGCAAAGGGACAGCAATGGCAAAGGGACAGCAATGGCAGAGGGACAGCAATGGCAAAGGGACAGCAATGGCAAAGGGACAGCCACACAGGCACCACTGGCTCATACTTTAGGGCAAAGAAGTGAGATGGCAAAGCAAGCAGCAGCATGTGGGGCAGAGGACCAAAGCAACCTCCCTGTCCCTGTC
>VZDJ01000058.1:992591-1006492 GCA_008694505.1 Cyanoderma ruficeps | reverse complement strand
GCCACCTCTCAACCTGGATGGTGGACATCACCATCGATCATTCCTTCTCTCAGAGAAGTATGCAAACATTCTGAAAATACACATTGTTTAGATGAAGCTGCGTGAGACAAAGACAGAAGGCAGAAAACTCAGGGCAACACACAGGCTGTGTCAGGCAGGTGAGTGCAGGTGTCCGGGCTGTGTTGGGGGACCAAAGGCTCAGGCAGCTGCTGGCAGCAGAACCCAGGGTGCAGCCGAGAGGTGCCAGCATGGCACAGGCAGTGCCCTCATGCAGGGCCCAGCTGATGGGAGGACAGCCCGGGCACTGGGAGCCTTCCTGGCTGCTCACTGCCCCTTTTATCCACCAAACAGCCCTGTTATTTACTGCAGAAGCTGGGGATAATGCAGTGCTGCAAACAACTTTCTTAATCTGATTTTTCATTTCAAAAGAAATCCCCACAAAGCTTCTCACTCAGCGCAGTGAGTCCCTCAGATTAATTACAGGTTTGTGGAGAAGGTGATTTCTTTTCCCCTGGCTCCTTTTCCAGCAGATTTGCCTTTCACATCCACTGCCTTTCTCCTTGGATTTTCTTTCTACTGGAGGGTAAACAGATGCCTCGCTCTGATGTTTTCCAGGCTGTTCATTACTCTCTCACTCTGCCATTTGTGGGGTCATATTCTTGAACTCTTCTCATTTACTTTTCAGAAAATCCTGGAAGGGAAAGACAAATGTCATCCTGCCTCCTTGGAGGGGTCGGTGTGTGAGAACAGCAAATAGAGCCCAGGATTGCTCTGTCTCTGGAGCTGCAGTGGGCTCTGTAGAGGGAGGCAATGCCAGCACCAGGATCAGTTCTGGGCCGTCCCCATTTATTTCTTGCTGCCCAGGGGACCCATTTGAAAAGGCTCAGGTGAATTCATGTGCTTCCAAACAGCCAAGGAGGCGTTAACTTGTCCCACGCCTTCCCAGAGCCCACAGGAGGGGCAGAGATGCTGAGGGAGGTCCTGGATCAGCCAGAACAGTCCTTGAGCAGCGGAGGTTGTGCCTGCAGTGTTCAGTCTTGGATCCCTGCACAGAGAGAGCCTGTCCCTGTACTTCCCTCTAGAGCCCAGGAAGATGTTTCTCATGCCTGTCCCACACATGCCAGGGGACAGGGTCTGGCCCAGCCACTCTGAGCCCTCTCCTCAGGCTGGCAGGATGCCCAGCAGGCCCCAGCTGCAGCAGGGCTCTCCTGAAGGACGAGCAAGTGGGCACTGGGAGGTGATGGCTGGGCTGGGCAGCGAAAGGACAGCAGTGACAGCCCCCAAGGTGGCATGACTGTCACAGCTCCCTGTGCCTGAGCCACAGACACCATGCTGTGGCGTTTCCTGGAGAGCAAAGCCAACAGTAGGACCAGGAGGTGGGTGTGAGAGGTGCAGACCTTCCTCACCTGGCTCCCACTGCCTCTCCCCAGGGGTGCAGGCAGCTCTCAGAGAGGGGACTGGGGACAGCAGCCATAAAACCCTCCCGTGGGAACAGCCCATGGACACCACGCAGGTCCTGGGCTGGCTCTGGGGACCCTGGACTCATCTGTGGCTCCAGGAATTGCTTTTCCTCAGGTGATGTCCCTGTGCAGCCCTCCCGTGCCAGCAGCCCCAGCCCCGGGGGGTGGTGACATGGGGACAGAGGAGATGCTTTGCCAAGATGCCACTTGCAGCAGGGAGCCCAGAACAGAGCACAGAGCCCACAGCAGCGGGAGGCAGAGGATGGGGCAGGGATGAACCCAGGATCACACTCGGCTCCTCATGGCACCGTCCTCTGCAGCCACATGAGCAATGGCACCCGAGGGGCTCTCAGCACACTGTCCCCTCCCAGCCAGGGCTTCTCTGGCACAGGGACATCTGCCAGCTCTGTGGGACGCAGGTGTCACCGTGGCAGCTCCACACACTGACTCCCACAGCCAACATTCCGCCCAGAACCAGCTGCCTGACCTGCTGCTGTTTTATCTGGGCAGCAGTGGGAGGGTTTGCACCTGAATAAATCCTCCATGGCCACCACAGAGGCCATGCTGAGGTGGAGGGGAGCAGCAGGGGCACAGGGGCTGGTTTCTTATTCCTTCTTCCCTGCACTTGCCACCTGATGTGTAACGTTCCATTTTCCAAACTTGTTCCTCCCGGGGGTCTCTAATTGAAGACAAAACCAGTCCCATCCAATGAGGTGGGGGCAGGCAGCCTACAGGGAATGCACCCAGCCCAACCCCATGGTCTGCTCCTGGTGAGCTCCTTCTGCCTTCCTGCTTGGAGACTGCTGGGGCTGAGGGCCGGAGAGCTGTGGAAGGCAGAACAGTGAACAGAGCTCACCAAACCCCAGCGCTCCTGCTGCAGGGAGAGATGTGCATCGCCATGGCAACCGTGGCCAAGGATGCACAGAGCTGGGGACCCCAAATGGGGGGGAGACTGGGGGACCACGCTGACCCTGTCCCCACTCCCCCACTGCCACCCCTCAGCCCAGCACTCGCTGAGGGATTGATTTGGCCCAGCAGCTCCTCCCCTCCCGTGCCCAGGCTGGGCAAAGGGCTGCAGTGGGTGAGGGGAAGGCAGAGCTTAGGGCTGAGGGGTCTTGCAGTGTCAAAACCCAGTAGATTTTCTCCAGAGTCATTAGAAATGCTGGAGGCAACCCGAGCAGGGGTCAGGCCAGCACCCTGGGGAAGTGAGGTGTCCTCTGAGGGGTTTGGAATCTGTGCCAGGCTTTGCTGCTGTCCCCAGGAGTCTTGCTTGACACTTATCTAAATTAAATCTCCCTGTTCATCCCGCTGGCTTGCCAAGGTCACAGGAGCAGGCAGTGCCATTGCTCCAGCCTTCCCTCTATCTGCAGTTCCCCCCTCGTTTGCTCTGTATGCAAACACAGCCCAGAGTCCACCCAGAGCAGAGCAGGAGACACAAGGTCTGCAGCCCATGGACAGACGAAGGAAATTTGGGACCATCCAGTCCATGTCTTCAGGCCAGGGTGGCAGTCACTTGGTTGGATGTGATGGGTGGGATGTGCACAAAATAATTCCTTGAGAACCTGCCATAAAATATCAGGAATACGTTAGACAGGTGAGGATAGGCACCTGTTGAGGAGGGCGTGGTTTTGAAGAACAAGCACAAGACTCTCATTTCTCTGATGACTTTCAGAACAACAGCTGAAAGCCCTCCCAGCCTGCAGGGAAGGTGCTCAGGGGCTCCAGGACACTCTGAGTGATCTGTTGGAAGGGTGGAGAGGGGCAGGACTAAGCTGCTCCCCATGGCCAGGAGGGCACTGAAGTGGGATGGGGCTCACCCAGCTGGATCCTGCCAGGCTGGGATTGCATCCAAGCCCCAGAGAGGCTCAGCAACCCTGTCCCCTCCAGCCACCCACTCCCATGTCCCCAACCCAGCTCCCCAGCAGCTCGGACAGCAGGGACAGGTGAGTGCCTCTCAGCCCAGTGATGTCCCCTCACAGATGTGTGGAGGGTCTGGGGGCACATTTCCTTAGCACATGCAGCAGCCCTGATGCCTTAAGTTTCAGCTTTCCTGTATTTCAGGTTCTGTGCTGCCCAGGGGGGCAGTTCTGAGCTCACAGTCAGTGTCACTCAGCTCTGCACACAGCAGGGACACAAAACAAATCCTTTTCCTGATGAAGACCAAGGACAACCTTCAGGCCAAAAAGCACAAACAAGGGTGGCTGAAGGGAGGAACAAGAAGGATGGGACCTCACAGCTTGGAGCTGGAATTGGACAATTAAACCCCAATACGCAAATGGACCAAAACTTATAAAAATGTAAGACCTTGTGACCATTCAGCCATTTTGTGTCCATTTTGGGTCCACCTTGGGTGTAGCCCTGGCCAGGCAGATCCTGGAGGCCTTTCAATAAATACCTGCTTTATTCTCCAGCTCTGTCCAGTCTGTGTTTCAGGTCAGCCTTCCCGAGGCATCAGCCCCACAGCCACAGTGATGGGCTGAGTCCTCAGGCCTCACTGCACCTCGTTAGGAAAATGAGCCCTGTTGCAACATCCCTGAGGAGCTCCCAGGTGAGCCTAAGCGACCCCCTGGGTTCAGCAAAGACCCCAGTGCCGGGCTGAAACACAGCTCAGAGCGCTCACTGAGGGTGCTCTGTCCTCACACAGCATTTTGGGGACTGATGGATGAGCAGCTGCATCTGTCACAGCCCTGGAGAGAGGTGCCAGGTCATTTGGAGCGAGAGGAGAGGTGACCTGTGCGCCTGGCTGCTCATGGAGCAGGAGGGGCAGCCCCATGGCTGCTGGCAGGGCCACCCCAGCCGGATGGTCCAGCTGCCCTTGGCCAGCCCTGCAGCACAGAGTGTCCCTTCACAGCCACCGCACGCTGAGCCCACCCCCAGCACCAGCATCTGGGGTATTTTTAGCCTGGAAAAGTGCCACAAAATCGTAGAGCAACATTTGTTGGGAGTTGGGACCGACTGTCTCGGTTCACCTTGCAATCCTCTCTGGGTCACCCTGCCCTGCCGGGTCCTGCTGCAGAAACACCAAGCCCCCACTGGGGTCCCCTGTCCCCTCCTCCTTCACCACGGTGCCACCCTCCTTTAGGAGCAGCTCCAAATATCCCCTGCGACCTTCCAGGCCACAGAAAGGGACATCCTGGCCTGTCCCTCTGCTGTCCACACCCGGACCCAGTGCCCTGCTAAGGAATGGGGGCATGTTTGGGCTCTCTGCCCCTGCTCTGGTGCCAGTGGGGCACAGCCCCTCCACCAAGGCACCACTACAGTTACTGATCCCTTTGCTATTCATTGCAATGAGATGATTTTTGCTCCTGCTGGGAAAGGAAAGCACCCACAGCCCATTATACATCTTCTCCAGGGAAAAGCAGGGACCAGCAGGACACTGGGGAAACAGTGACATTACATGACAACGCAGTGTCCAAACTGGGCTCAGGCTGGGCAGCCACGGAGAGCCCCAGGCTGGCAGCACTGCACAGCCTCCCACGAGAATGGGTTTTCTCCAGCATTAATTTCACACCCCATTAAATGCCTCAAAATGTTTGCTCGGCGGGAGTCTGCCTCCCTGTCCCCCCAGGGTGGAGGGGATGTTCCCTCCCCCAGTGCAGGCACGTGGGGTTTTCCTCTTTGTTTTGCTTTCCTTAGAAACAGTGATGAGGCTGTGCCTGCTCTCCCTTGTTTTCACCGGTCAGAGGATTGAAAAAGGGAAAGGAGAGCTGACATGGCCCTAAACTGAAGGCGACAGAGAACTTGAATCTTTCACAGGGAGTGCTTTCTCCCCAGGGCTCATTAAGCATTTAAGCAGTTGTCCAGAGAAGCGCACGGCAGCCTTTGCACGCTGGCTGGCAGAGCCCTCTGCACGCAGCAGCTCTGTCTCACACCTTGGTTTCTGCAAAAGAAAATCCCAATCCTGGGACAAAAGAGACAGGAGGATGTCCAGAGCTGCCTGGGCTGGCTGGGAACCTTGGGAGAGGAGAAGGAAGTCAGGAGAGAATTAGGAGACAGGATGGAGGTGCCTGTGATGTGGTGCTGTCTAATGACAACGAGCACAGTCTCCCAGAGTGTCAGACTCTGTGCCTGATGAATTGCAGAGTGGTTATCTTGTCCTGGCCCACGTGCCAGCCCTTCACTGGCTCTGGGGCTGAAAGATGCAAAACAAGCAACACCCCCAAACCAGGAGCTGCCTCCAAACCGCTACCAAGCCCTCCCCAGAGCAGCTGACCCTCCAAACCTGCTGCAGGGGCGCTGAAGCAGGTTGCTCAAAGCCCACCACAAAGCTGTGCCCCCCTGAAGCTTCTGTCCCTCCTGCTTCAGATTTTCCTGGCTCCAGGGCAAAGGGAAATCTGTGCTCACTCCAAAGGAGAGACCAAGGATGAGCAGAAAGCAGCAGGATGACTCCATGGTCCTACATGAAGAGCAAAGTGCACTCCTTTGCCTACTGTCCTTTCTCTCCCTCACCCCTCAACACAAATAGCACAAAGCTGGTCTTTATCCTGAAACTGAGCTTAAGCACCTGAACCTTTTCTCTGGAAAAAAGCCCAAACCTCTTTTCAAGAGGTTGAATGGCTCACCCCCACCTTGTATTGGCGTTGTCTGCAAATACACTCCAGGGTTTCATTTATCAGACAGGATTAAATCTATAGATGTGGCATATAGATTAAATCTATAGATGCGAGGCTGAGCAGCAGAGAGGGGTTGGGGTACAGGCAGTGTGGACTGGCACAGCCCTTCTCCAGGCTCTGGAGCCAGGCAGATTTGAGGCAGGCAAGTGTCTGGCCTCAAAGAAGCAGTTTGATGTGAACTCGGAGATAGTGGAGGGAAAGGAAGAAAAGATGATTCCACTTTTCTCCCCATCTGAGCAAACCCAGGCTCTGATGCCTGCATGTCTCCTATTAGCAGAGCCTGGCAGGTGACAGGGACAGCTTTGGGGCAGGGACATGGGGATGCCCCTGGGATCCAGCCACTGGATCAGAGTGTGCTCTTTGCCCCCTGCCCAGTCTTGCTGCCTCTGGGGAGAGCAGCCACAGGGAATCTGGTGGTGGATGCCCGTCCCCAGGAGCCCAACGCTGACAGCTGCCTGCTGGCTGGAATCTTGACTATTTACAGAAAAAACACCTCATGCTTTGATTTGAGGAACATGGGGGCCAAACCTAGCCTTGTCACTCCCAAAAATCCCGTGGTCAGGACGAGGCACCATCCCTGGGATCCCCTGGGCACTGGTGGGGCTCTGCTTGTGCAGCTCCTGCTCCATCCCCCCGACCCAGCCAGCAACAAACCAGCGCAGCCTTCGCCCTCCTGATGGGATGCTCGCTGCCTTCATTTTCTCCGAGCTTATTTTCAGCACTGCTTCACTCCTCGCAGTGCCGGCTGCCTGCAGAGCTGCAAGGCGGGCAGGAGGGCCGTGCCTGCAACATCCCCCGCAGTGCTGCCCATCAGGGAGCCACCTTGGCTTCGCCAGCCTCTCCAAGAGCCTCGTTAGCTCGGTGCCAGCGCCCTGCTGACCACAGCGGGTGCGCTCACGGCTTGTAGCTGGTTATCTTGAGCTCCCCGTGCTCCCACGATGGCCCCACAGCTGCTCTGACCATCCTCAGGCCCCTACAGCTGATGCAGGGACACCATGCCAGTGCCTCAGTTTCCCCAGGGAGCAGAGAGGATGCACTGGCTCCCCTCCTCCCGGCAGTGTCAGGTCGGCTTAGCTCGGACAGTGTCTGGAAGAGGAGCTGTCACACAGCGTGCGTTTGCTCTGCTCCCCGGGGCTCCGCACTGTGCCTTGCGCCTCCCAGCACCGCGGCACCGTAAACAGTAATGGCAACGGTAATCAGAGGAGACTTCTCCCAGCTCCTGGTGCTGGGACAGCCGATGAGTGGGGATGAGGACTCCTGCACGCTGCCCCGAGCCAAGAGCCCGCTGGCTACTGCCCCCAGCCCCCTGTGCCCCGTGCTGGACCGGGCACCCCGGGCTCAGCCTCGCACAGCCAGCCCTCACTCACACTGCCTTCCCACAGCAAATCCACCGGGGAGCTCCCAAAGTCTCCTGTGCAGCCCCTCGGTCACCCTGGGGACAGCAGGCACAGGGGGCACCCTGCTCTCCTTCTCCCCTAAGATCTTCCTCTCTGGAGCCCTGCAGCGATGGCTTTGTACAGCAGCTCCCAGCCATTACCAGACTGCAATTAATACAAATAAATGAGATGAGCCAGCCACAGTGGAGTGAGCAGAAACCTGACTGACATATCTGCCAGGAATCATTTATTCTGTGCTTTTTATCTTTTTTAAATACTATTAACTTCCTTGCAAATTAATCACAGATTGCCTCGGACCAGAGGCGACTCTGCGGCTCGGCCGGGTGGCCTCGGGGGACAGGGCACAGGCAGCCGAGTCCCAGCCCTGCCTCTGGTTAACAGGCAGCTCCCTTCCCTCTGCCTTGGTTTCCCTCTCCCCGGCAGCCGCTGCAGCTCCCGCATCGCACAGACATGACTGTCCATCTCCCGTTCTCCAAGGAGCTCCCCCAGGACAGCCTTGTCCACCCGCTGAGCCTCTGGGAAGGGCAAGCGCAGGGGTCCCACCAGGAGCGAGCTGGGCTGCGGCCCCAAGGCCAGGCTGGAGGATTTAGGAGCCCAGTTTTCCCCAGCTGCTCCCCCCCATCCGACGGGCCGTTCCTCTGGGACGTCCCTCAGCCCTCGATGCCCGCACATCCCTCAGCCCCGCACATCCTCTGATTCCGGTTCTCGTCCTCCGGGCATCCCTCGCACAGCCATCAGCGCTGCCACATTCCTCAGCCCCGGCGCATCCCTCGACCCCTCCAGCCCCGACCCCGGTGCGTCCGGAGACCCTCCCAAAACCCCGCAGGGGCCGCTCCCTCCCCGCGCCGAGGAGCCCCCACGGGGGCCGCGGGCTCCGGGACACCCCGGGCCGGGCGGCAGAGGGCCCCGAGGGGACGGGGAGGAGGCGGGCACGGGGCCGGGAGCCCCCCACCGCCGTGCCCGCCTCCTCCCCGCCGCGGCGGGCGAAGCTCCGCCCGGCTCCCGGGGCCCGCAGCCGGCCGGCGCCCACCCCGCGGCGGGCGCCCGGACTATGAGGAGCGGGAGCGGGCGGGGGGCGGCGGCAGCGGCGGCGGCAGCGGCCCCGGTGCGGCGGGAGCGGGAGCGGGGACGCCGCCGCTGCCGCCGGCCGGGTCATGCCCGTGCGCCCGGGGCGGCGGGGCTGCGGGCTGCGGCGGGATGGGCGCGCTCCGGGCCGGTGCCCTCGCCTTCCTCCTCCTCCTCCTCCTCGGCTGCCTCCTGCCCCGGCGCGGCCCGCTCAGGTGAGCGCACGGCGCGGGTGCTCGGGGCTGCGCGGGGCTGCGCGACCGCTGCTCTCCGAGCCGCTCCCCCGGCACCCGGACCCCATCCCCGGGAGCCGCGGGTCCCCTCCGGCACCTGCCTGTCACCCCCTCTCGGAGACAGATCCCTCCTGCGGGACCTGGGCATGCCCTCTCAGACCCGGACGAGTCCCGGAACCCTTATCCCGATCCCCAACCCGGACCTGCCTCCGGGGCCTGATGCCCCGGACAGAACGCTCCCAGCTCCTGTCTGGACCTCCCGCAAATCTGGCCTCGCTCCCCATTCCCGAGGACCCTGACCCAGCACCGCGGGGACCCAGCAGACCTTCCCCTTCCCGTTCCCCGCTGCACAGAGCCAGACCCTGCCTGTCCCCAGCAGCCCCTGAGGGTTCCCCTGGCCCTGGACCATGGACCCCGCCATGGGAGAAAGGGCGAGCTGAGCCAGGTGATAGCCCAGACAGCTCCTCTCTGGTGCTGCAAAGCCCCTGAGATGTCCAGATCCTCTCCTGGCTCATGGTGTTTGGGGAAAGGAGAGCTCAGGACAGTCCCTGACCCAGACCCTGGGTCACTCGGGACAGTGGGTGGGTGTCCCAGGTCCCATGGGTGCAGGAACAGCTCTTGGCCCACTTGGGTGGAAAATCTAAAGTCCACCGGTCCCTTTTTCCATCTCTGTCCACCTTGGGTGTTTTCTGGGACAAGGTGGGATGCAGTGGAGAGTGGGTCAGGAAGGGAGGGGTTGGGGGCTCCAGGACCCCTGGGCTGAGCATGAACCCCTCGACCAGTATGGCTGGAGCAGCATGGGGGCATTTGCAACATTTATGGCCGGGAGGGGTAAACCAGAATTGCTTCACGTGCAGAAACTGCTTGTCTCAGGGCAGCGTTTTTAGGCAGACATCAGCATTTTCCAGCCCTGCCATCCACTGGCTCCACAGAGGTGCTGAGTCCCAGGGTCCTGCAGTGCCCAGCCCAGGGTCAGGGCAGAGGCCCCAGGGCAGGCAGTGCCTCAGGTGGGAGCTGCAGGCAGGGGCTGTGCCCAAGGGCTGCGTTCCAGCACGGCTCTGCCAGGGATGCCATGGGAAGTGGCTGCACTCCGGGCATTTTGGCATCCCCCACGCAGGTCTGAGCGTCGCTGCGTCAGTTATCTGAGCCTCTTCAAGGAGCTACCTGCCAAGGGAGCCTCCCTCCCACGTGCTCCAGGGGAGAGCCCTCACTGTCCTCTCCTGCCGAGGAGGACATGGTTCACAGCTATGTGGCAGGCAGAAGCCTCACTTAACTCCTTGTTAGCCTGGCCTCTTGCAGCCCTCCTCCCAAAGGCACCACACCTTGCTCGTGCAGCTCCTGGCAGGGAATTTCTCCCAGCCTTTTGCACTTCATCAGGATGATGAAGTGCTCTTTGGTACTCTCAGGTACTCCCTGCTGCCCTTCTCCAATTAAAGGAAAACCTGCCCTACTGGAACATTTTGGTTGTGGCCATTTCTAGGTAAGGGTGCACATAAACCCCTCTAGGATGAATTTCACCCCCTTGAAAAGAGGTGGGAAGAAGGACCACAGGGTTCCCAGCATCATCCTCTCCTTGTAGTGATGGGGTTGTAGCTCCAAGCAGGAGGGAGATCCACCTGGGCATAGACCTGGTGGAGTCATAAGGCAGCATGCAGCAGCACCAGCAGCATGCTCAAAGCTCCTTTTGTGTCCAGAGATCTCTGGCTAATTCCTCTCCATCCCAGCCACATGCCTGGCAATGTGGTGAGTGAACATCTCTCGCATTGTTCCTTGAAATTATCATTATGGACTGACAGGAGGAGACAAGCTGGCAGGCTAAGATGCATTCACAAAAATATCCCCTCCAGAGCCAGTTTAAATAAATCTCCATCATCATTCAGAGCGCTGTGTGGGAGCTGTGTGGGAGCACACCATGGCTGGTGTGGAGGTGGGCTTTGCTGCTTCTCTCCTGCCACATCTCCTTGGCCCCTGGCAAGGTGTCAGGAGCCAGCTGTGCTCTGGACACCTCCTCACCCAGGCAGGGCCGTTGTGTCCCCCAGTCCCCCCAAGCCACGGCAGGCAGTGTGTGATTGTTTGCTCAGCAACTCCAGCTGGAGCTGTAGGTGGAACCTGAGAAGGAGCTTCCCTGCTTTCCCCCCCCAGCTCTGGTTGTGCCCTGTCCCCACCACAGCCCTGGAGTCAGGACACACTGGCCCCCAACCCCATGCCAGAGGGATGTGGGGGAGCAGGAACATGTGGGCATGTGGCACTCAGGCTATTGCAGGTGAGGGGAAAAGCCACCAGGATCCCAGCAGAGGGAAGGGATTCCCCCAGTGTCCTGACTGGGCACTGGAGTGGATGCAGCCCATGCACAGCCGCCTGTCCTGGTGGCTGTGTGTCCCCACAGGGTGCCAAAATGTCCCTGCAGACCCCTGGTACCAGCAGGCAGCAGCTGACCTGCCTCCTCTGCCCCACAGGCTGGTCTCAGGGCGGGAGGAGATTAAAGCTGGTTCCCGAGGCTCACCCAAGCCCATGTCCCCCTCTGATTTCCTGGACAAGCTTATGGGACGAACCTCAGGGTATGACGCCCGCATTCGACCCAACTTCAAAGGTAAGAGGGAAGATGTGAGGGTTCCAAACCTGCCAGATCCATGCTTGTGGCTGCCCAGACCCAGGGGCTTTGGGGCAGGACCGTGACCCACATCCCTCTGTCCCCACACCCTGCAGAGTCCTGGCAGCTCCTGCCAGCACCGTATGCTCCCTGTGCCTGACAGCCCAGGATCTGTGGTGCCTGCAGCGTGTGTGGGGGTTCACCTTAACACCCCAGGGGTCTGCAGGGCGTGCTGTGGTTCATTCACTCCCACACCCCGGGGGTCTGCAGTGCCTGCAGGATGTGCTGGGGTTCATCCCCACACCCCGGGGGTCTGCAGGGCGTGCTGGGGTTCATTCATCCCCACACCCCGGGGGTCTGCAGGGCATGCTGGGGTTCATTCATCCCCACACCTCGGGGGTGGCTCCAGCAGGCAGGGGACCCTCCCTGTGTGTGCTCAGCCAGGCGATGTGTCAGTGTGTGCCGGGGCTGTCCCCGCGTGTGCCCGCGGAGCGCACGGGGCTCACAGCCGGCGGCAAGAGGAGGCTTCGCGCTGTTTTCCAGGTCCACCCGTCAACGTGACGTGCAACATCTTCATCAACAGCTTCGGCTCCGTCACCGAGACCACCATGGTGAGGGTTTTGCTGGCAGGACGGGCTCTCCTCTCCTCTCCTCTCCCAGTGCCTCGGGGTTGGGGAGAGTGTGGGTACCAGTGCCTGTGGCTGTGCTTACAGGGGCTCCTCTGACCCCTTCTCTGGAGCCATCCCTAGCACCACAGTGGGGACAGGCAAAGCCATACCACATAGCTGTAGCTTCTCTGGGGTCAGCTAACACAAGCTTGGCTGTGTGGGTCACATCCCCTGTGCCTGAGCTGGAAGAAAGACCCCCCAAGAAGGGTCACAGTGGGGCAGCTGGATGTAGCCCCCTGCCATCCTGAACCTCCCTGGGTGCATGAGGAACACCTCAGAGGAATTCCCAGGGCTAAACATTTCCTATTTGTGCTTCTGCAGAAGCCTTAATACTATCAACAGACCCACAGAGCCCTGTGCTGAATGCTGCAGGCAGCAGTTACTGGTCTTCCACCTCCTCCTCCTTCCCTCAGCTGCTGTGGCCTTGGATTTGAATTTGAATTTGAATTTCCCCTGGCTGCCAACAGCATGGGAAGGCTCCTCAGCTGCCCCTGCTCCACACTTTATTAGTGCAGGCACGCAGCAACAGCAGGGCTAAGCCTCAACAGAGGCATCCCCTTCCACCTCCTCTTCCATCCCTTCCTCCTCCTCCTCCTCCTCCTCCTTCCTGGGCCCCACGGGGTGCTCAGGGCTGAGGAGGTGCCCTGTGTTCCAGGACTACCGTGTGAATGTGTTCCTGCGGCAGCAGTGGAACGATCCCCGCCTGGCTTACCGCGAGTACCCCGACGACTCCCTCGACCTCGACCCCTCCATGCTCGACTCCATCTGGAAGCCAGACTTGTTCTTTGCCAACGAGAAAGGGGCCAATTTCCACGAGGTCACCACTGACAACAAGCTCCTGCGCATCTTCAAGAACGGCAATGTGCTCTACAGCATTAGGTAGAGCCTTCCCCTCTGGTGCAGTGCCTGAGTGGGGAGGCAAAGCTTTCCTCCTGCCTTCCGTGTGGCAGCTTTTCCCCACTGGCTGCCCCAGCTACAACAACTCCCTCCTCTCCTCTGCCTCTTCCAGGCTGACACTGATCCTGTCCTGCCCCATGGACCTCAAGAACTTCCCCATGGATATCCAGACGTGCACCATGCAGCTGGAGAGTTGTGAGTACCTTGGGGTGTTCACGCTGTGCTTCATTTCCCTCTTCCCATCCTCTCCCATTCCATGCCATCCCAAAAGCTGGCAGCTCACTTTTTCTGAGGGACATAAGCAGGAAAAAGCAGTTGTTCAGGGTGGGGTTGAACAGGGTACGCATCCCCATGCCATGGCTCCCTACATCCCCTCCAGTTGGCTACACTATGAACGACCTCATCTTCGAGTGGCTGGAGGAGCAGGAGGCCGTGCAGGTGGCAGAGGGCTTGACACTCCCACAGTTCATCCTCAGGGATGAGAAGGACCTGGGCTATTGCACCAAGTACTACAACACAGGTGAGCACCCCAGGGACCTGCTGCCACCCCCTCGCCACGGCCCAGGGGTCCCTCTCGCCCACTGGGGCCGTCCTTCCCTACAGGCAAGTTCACCTGCATCGAGGTGAAGTTCCACCTGGAGAGGCAGATGGGTTACTACCTGATCCAGATGTACATCCCCAGCCTGCTCATTGTCATCCTCTCCTGGGTCTCCTTCTGGATCAACATGGATGCGGCGCCAGCCCGGGTGGGCTTGGGCATCACCACGGTGCTCACCATGACCACGCAGAGCGCCGGCTCCCGGGCCTCCCTGCCCAAGGTCAGTGCTGGCTGCGTGCTGGGCTCCCCACAGTGTCCCAGGGAGAAACCTTCCCTGGGAATGGAGCCTCATCAGCTGGGGAACCACCTGTGCTGAGGGGAAACACGGGCTGCTCTGGTCCGTGTGCCCAGGCTGAGAGCGCTCCCATGCTCCTTGGCAG